>CAUYPK010040012.1:0-33813 GCA_963574355.1 Loris lydekkerianus | reverse complement strand
GGTCATGGGATGTGGGTCCATCTCTAGATAAACTCTGTCTGGTCATGGGATGTGGGTCCATCTCTAGATAAACTCTGTCTGGTCATGGGATGTGGGTCCATCTCTAGATAAACTCTGTCTGGTTATGGAATATAGGTCCATCTCTAGTTAAACTCTGTCTGGTTATGGGATGTGGGTCCATCTCTAGATAAACTCTGTCTGGTTATGGGATGTGGGTCCATCTCTAGATAAACTCTGTCTGGTTATGGGATGTGGGTCCATCTCTAGATAAACTCTGGTTATGGGATGTGGGTCCATCTCTAGATAAACTCTGTCTGGTTATGGAATATGGGTCCATCTCTTGATAAACTCTGGTTATGGGATGTGGGTCCATCTCTTGATAAACTCTGTCTGGTTATGGGATGTGGGTCCATCTCTTGATAAACTCTGTCTGGTTATGGGATGTGGGTCCATCTCTTGATAAACTCTGTCTGGTTATGGGATGTGGGTCCATCTCTTGATAAACTCTGTATAGTACTCAGGCTTCTCCTCAGTGTGGTTATGCAAAAGTAATCAAAGTTATAGCAGCACCTTCTTACAGAAGTTATTTGATGACAGAGCTGCTTTTAGAAACCTCTCAAAACATGCTAGAGGCAACTCCCCACCACTCCGATTTAGGCCTGGCTGTCTGCCATTTTAGGGAGACGTGACGGACTGTCCTAATAGAGCTATGACTGCAGCCCAGCCATCCTCAGCTTGTCTTCCCACAGTAGAGGAAGAGAGATCTGCAGGGAATGTTCTCTAGCACGAGGCGGCCTCTTGATGCTCCATAAGAGAGGAAGTAAAAGATCTTGTGGTTTGAAACATGTAAATTTCAATGATTACTTTCCTTATGCCCTTATGGCTAACCTGCCCTTGTCTGTTACAGGACACCCAGTGACTAGGTGTGTTAAATGCTTCTATGGAACCTCATTTAAACACCTACCGCATGTTGTTTAACCAGGGAGCTGAAAAGAGACCCATGTTGGGTCAAATTGACATAGAGAAGATAGTATTGTTCCAACAGACTCAATTATTACTTTTGTCTCTTGCCTTTTAACCTCCATCCTATCTTTTCTGATACCTTCAATTACTTTGTTTCATACATATTGTTTTTCTTTAAACAGTATAGGTTCTCTGTAGCAGCTCACACATGTATTCCAAGCAACTACTGAAACTACAGTAAGGGGTATAATTTTTGATTAAGATAATAGGGAAGAGAAGTTAATCTAAGTTTCTAATGAAGAAGTTGTCTATTTCTCCATATTTCTTAAATGTCTGTAAAATTCATTTCACTGACTATAATACATAAAATCCTGTAAGTATTTCCCTAAAATCTCTTGATAATTAGTCCTCTGTCTAATCCTTGTCCTTCTATCTGTGCCCTTTTATGAGGTGGTCTGGAATAGCCTATTAGTACCATTACCAGGGGCAGATTTTCCCGATTACTTGATTATTTTGGATGTGGTTCTGGCTAATTAGTGCTTTCTAATTTCTCCATAGGTGAGGATCTTTATTCAGTTTACTTAATTTTAGTTTTCATAAAGAAAACTTACGAGTACAACATTAGTTAACTTTATATTCAATGAAGTAGTTATTTGAAGGATTCAAGAATAATTGAAGACTTTGATTTGGATTGCATTAGGGTCTCATAAATCAGTTATATAAAAGGAAAATTTATTTACTTTTCACTCATTTAGTATGTATTTACCAATCATGTTCAGGAGAGAGGAATTACCCAGTGGGGGAGATTTTCCATGTTGAGAAATATAATAAAAGTGAAATTGCAGTTATAAATCCCTAATCAGGGGATCTAATGTTGGTGACAGAACATTAGAAACAAGCTAATTGGCAATGTAAGAAAGACTTAGGGTAGGAGGAAGATTTTCCAATCAATTGAGCCAACGATTGGCTGACATTGGATAGATAAGAGAAACTTGTTTCTGAAAGCCGTATTTTCCTCTTGCTCTTACTCTGGGAAAGGCTAAACATATAATGTGAAGGGGCAAACAGAAACGAATCCAGGAAGTTCAGGTTTTCAGCTTGAGGCTTTGCCATAGTTCTAAATCATCCATCTGGTCTCATCTTATCCTTTCCTCTTTTCTCCTTAAACCATCTGTAAAGGCAATAAAAACACCTGTCATTTTAACATGTTGAAGAAAAGGTTTGGAAAGAAGATGGAATTCCTTTTTTTTTTTTTTTTTTTTAAGAAAACTCTGAAGTTAGAGGATATAGAGAAAATAAAAGTACAATTGCTACAAATAAAGAATACAGACTTCAAAAACAAGCAAGTTTGGTCTGTACACAACCCAAACCAAAATTTCAATGCTCAGAACTGGCAGCACAAGAGAAGAGCTCTGTCCAGACTGTTTCATGGCCATCTGAATGCCCCCAGAAGATTGTGCCAAAGAATTTAGAAAACATATACAATAAAGGTAAATATACACACCTACACCCCCCCACACACACACACGAAAAAAAAAAAAAAAAACAGCAAACTTCAGGTAACTACGTTGGATTTTTGCAAACAAGGATAAATTTAATGTTCAAACAATCTGATAGAATAACCATTTGGAAACTGAAAAAAAAAAAAAAAAGGAAAAAAAAGAAAATACTCAATGGTCTTAGACTGTTTGACTCTAAAAGTCAAGTTCCTTCCCTCCTAATATCTCACCTAAAAGCAGTTCCCATCTCAAATGTAATTCACTCCCTGTCAGTCACAATGCCTCTGTAGATTACTATCACCCCTATCAGCCTTGAGTTCATAGTTCTGAGGCAAATGAAAAAAAAAAAAAAAAGAGGTGTTTTTGGTCATCATTTTGTCTGTAGTTGTTGTTTGCAGCTCAGATGTAGGTTAGTTGCAGGGATATCATTTACTCCAAGATGTGCCCTGGAAGGTAGCATTCACTTAGAGTGCAAAGGGAGTGCTGCCCCCTACAGTTGTGCAATGACATAACCCTCGGCCACATGCAGTGGGATGTGGGGTAGGCTGCACAGGTGCGGACTTCAGAAAAGAGACTGTTGGCACACATGGTGCCCTGGGAAATCTGGGGAAATGCAAGAAGGGCACGGGGCCAGCGTATTTATCCAGTTTGGATAGTAAACCAAGGGTGGCTCCAGAATGCTGGACACATGGGGACAACTCCAGGGCTGGCGTTTCAAATATGCTTCCAAAAATACACATCCTTCTGCATTTCCTATTAAAATAGGTCACAGATCTGTGATTCTCAGAGAACATGCCCTGAGGAGAGCTTGCCCAGAATAAAGAGGCCTCCACCTATCTGAGAAGTCCAGAGGCTGTCCAAAAGGGTCACTAATAAATCTGATTTCCGTAAGTTCTCCCTCTCTTTCATTAACCTCAGCCCCCAAAAGCCAGTGAGTTGGTCCCTCTATTTAAGGTCACAAGTCCAAGAGGCGAACACTGGATACAGTTAATTCTAATGTGTATGTAATGAATTTTTGTTAATCATTTGCACTCTTAGAAAAGGATTGAGGAATTAGGTGAAAAATCAATTGAGGATATTTGGGTTTTGGCTTTATTGAGACAATTGTTTTCTTTCTTTCTGGCATAGTTTTTCAAAAACATTTTGCACATAAATCTGCCTAGACCTTGGAAACATAAGATAATCAGAAAGAAACATCTCGGAACAATAAAGGTGATAAACGTGGCATCCAACTGAGACTAAGCATTTTTGACCCCTCTTGCCCTACAAGAGCCCTCCTTATTTTAGTAAAAGTAAACAAATCTTGTTTTAAATTAAAAGATTGGAATTAAGGTACTCTCTGTAAATGGGCATCTGATAGCAAATATTTTGCACGTAAAAGAGCCAAGTTAGAGAAAGCCTGGTTCAGCTGCAAAAATCATGTGATACCTAAAAAAGCAGGCATTTCAGAGCAGGGAGTTTTTCACGGTGTGGCAAATAAGAAGCAGCTGGGTCTGCAGTGTTCCTCCTCATCCCAGACACTCTGCAGCCGGGAACTGAAGTGCCAGCTTTATGCGTATGTTGCCAGAGCTTATCTTTAAATAGTCTGTCTCTTCAATTTATCTTTCATCTATGAATAGAAACGCCCCCACTCTGACTTCCAACTCCTAGACACACAAAAGGGGCTTAGGATCCCACGAAGAAAGAAGTAGTGGAGAGTGTTCTCCTGCGCTTTGCTGATGAGGCGCCGGGATGTGCCTAACTCACCACGAAGAGGTCTACATCTATAAACTGTGAAAATACAAATCTGCTATAATATCAGATAAAAGAAAAAAAAAAAAAAACAGCTAGGCACTTTAAGAACAAATGCCTTTGAAACAGGCAAAGCACCTAGCGAAGGGGATTGTAGCACAAGCCAAAGGGTCTGGCAAATCACATCAGGAGCTTGTCTCCAATCGTACCGGGATATAATGAAAGGCAAGGCACGCTTTAAGCATAAGGAAAGCTTGTGGCTCTGAGGAAATGAGATGTTTTAGATATTGTAGCATCTGATCCTAACTGTCAATAGTGTTTGTTAAAGCACAGATATACTAGCTGGATGTCAACCTTCTGTACATGGTATACGGGGTTTAAGTACAAGCCAGTTTAGGGACAGAGGGCTTGAGGTTAGGTGTTAGCTACAGTCCAAACAAGGAATACATTTTTGTCCCCACTTTGTTAATGCAGTGATAGCAACATGGCAGCATTATGCAACAGCAAATTGTGTTTGGGCTTCCTATTAAATGCTGATGATATGCCCATCTGGCCTACCTATCCCCTGCAACAGGATTTTGGCATATATGTGTGGACAGAGTCTTAATCGCTGTGAATTACGGTACTCAGACTCAAAGAACAACTAAGACTTTGCCATTTACAGTGATTGAGTGTGACCCACAGAAGAAACTCTGTGCTAATTTGTAGCAAGAGTAAGGATGTGTCATCATCTAGCCTCTGTACCTCACACCCCCAGTTCACACCCACCACATGGCCAGACCTATTGCAGGAACTCTCATACAATAGGAGAAAATGGCTGAGAGACCCCCCCAGCTTGGGAGGCAAGGACAGTTAGCCCCAACCTTCAGGGAACCTCTTCCCACCTTTCAAGTTGTTGTGGTCCCCTATACTCTTCTCCCAGCAGTAAGGAAAGTATGGGTCACTCTGTAATTTGCAGGTCTACACAGGGTGGAATGGGGAGGGCGGGAAGGACCTGCAGTTGCTACTGGTAATTGGGCCATGTGGCACCACCCCAGACACCTGCTCATTTGAGGAATGCTCTTTGCTGCATATCCTGGAAATTCATGTTCTCCTAGTGACGTGCCAAGCATTCCTAGTTCTGACATTACCCTAGTGATGAATGGCTTGGGTCATGAGTTTACCTGACCAAAACACATTTTGCAAAGCCAAATATTTCCATCAGTACAAAATGAACACACTTGCCAAAAACCACAAACCCAGAATTCCAATCTGTTAACACTTGCAAAAGATGGAGACCCTATAAGAACAACTCAGTCCTTGGGTTCTTTCATCTCCTATGCTGCCTTTCCAGTTATTTTTAACTATCTTTCAATTCCTATTTGGACATCAATGAAATGACAGATTTGGGGAGAAAACCTAAGTGCAGGAGAAGGAGCTACCAGTCTGGTCCTTGAGGGTAATTATTAGGCATCTTGGTGTGATGATTTGTCCAATGTGAAAAATTCATAATTTGAAACAAATGCTTTGAAATTGTGCACTCAATCATACTCAAATGCCATGTATGCTTTCAAATAATTAAAACCACAGCTATTCAAAGAAACACAGGATTCACAAGTTTCCATATTTGGTATTATCCAAGGAAGAGAACTCTGACCTCATAGTCACGGCCTATCAGAGACTGGTTTATTCAGGTGAGTAAACTAGACCTTCGCATGAACGAGGCCTACTGGGTATTTTTGTATGGTTTCTGGTATTTGACATTACCACACCAGCTTAGAAATAAATTACTGTTTTCTTTAGAGATTCTTCATCTTGGGACTGATTACTTGAGAAAATGTGCATTCATTTTTTTTTTTTTTTTAAAGTTCTGAGCAGAGTTTAGACATTTTGTTTACAAGGTCAACATGAAATCTACTCGTCAAAAGACGAGAGTAAGCTATGTGGGGCAACGTAGTAATTAAATGTCCTTGTGAACTTGTGGGTTTCAGAATGCCATGTCCCCCAAGGAGCTCAGCCCTGCAATCTTGTGATTAGAAGAGTTTGCTTTGTGATCATCAAATGGGTAGGTGTGTACATGTGTATGTGTGTGAGCAAATGATTCTCCAGTCTCCTATCTGCCTGGCTGTTTGAAATACAGCTCATCAGGCTAAATTAAAAACACTCTTTGTTGATCTGAATAGGTTTCTTTTTTGAAACGTGCAGAGGTAAACAAGTCTGTTATATAAATTCACGACAGCTCTAAGAGAGCAGGGTGCATGCGAAAGTTCTTCGTGTTCACGTTTTAAGACCTAACATTTTTTTAAGTCACTCAGTAGTCAAATTGGAGCTGGAATATGATAAAGACAAACTACTTTAATGCTTAAAAAATTTCCAAGATTGTGGCCTGTGGTTTCAAAAATGAACTAAAGAAATTTATAACTCAATTGTATTTGAGGCTTTATCAACACCCACAGACCAATGAGACATTGCTTTACGATTGTTGAACTCAATACATTTGATATTGCTACTTTTTACTAAGATGAAAATCACCTTCTAAGTTAATGGAAGTGGTTCTGGGAATTTCAAAGAAATTTAAGATCAGTTTTTCAATGGATTCTATGTGGGATAATCGCCTTCCTTTACCACTTCTCTACCTTCCCTTCTTCAGTAATCTCTCTCTCACACACAGAACAGAGTGCTCAGACTCAGGGGGAATAGGAAAAAAGACAGATGAAATTTGTGAGCAGCAGAAATTTGCCCGACATTTAGACTCTACTAAGTGTCTGATACGAAAGCATATAAGATGAACATCAAAAAAAAAAAAAAAAAAAAAGAGAGAGAGAGACATCCCACATCAATTAATATACAAATAGAGAGATCCCACCACCTAAACTAAAACTCTTCAGAGACTTTTAGAATTTTAGAGAGATCCTAGCACTCTAAAACTCTTCATATACACTTAAATTATTTATCAGCTTGAGATTCAGTAGGCACAAACAACTACAACTGGAAAGGAAATTCATATCTGACAAATTTTCACACATCTGGAAAAGATTAATTCTTTATCACACCGCCCTATGATGATAAGTATTAATTTATCTTTTTCTTTAAATCCCACAGCGACATCCCAGACTTCTCTGTGGAGTAAGACCTCGCTCAATGGCACTGATAGGTTCTTGAAAACTGGGACTTTCAGCAGAATGATGGATGTATAACAAAACCAATATTAACGTGGACTGAATTGGTTAATGGATATAAAGACCAGTTAAGTTCTATTTCTGATCATAAAAAATTACCAGGCTTCTACATAAAAGGCCCAGACACACACGTTAAACAGTGAAATAAAAATGAGCTATGCATACATTTCAGAAAGATTAATAAAAACAATGATTTACCCAATTTGGGGGGGATCAGTGAGTCATGGTGGTTGTAGTGGTGGCGAGTTAGATGAAAGAATAAAATTTAAGGAGCGCTTCCTCTCATAGTTCAAAAACAATCACAAATCACAAATGCTTTCACACAGCATTTACTGTTCTGCATTTGTATAATTATCATATGCTTTCCATGTTTTCATTTTGCAATAATTTGTATTTGTTCATTCATTCGCTTTCCAAACTGTGTATCCCAGTACAGAGTCGTGGGTGGCCAGAGCCTGTCTTGGCAGCTCAGGGGACAAAGACACCATCCCATCATAGGGCACAATCACATGCCCCTGCACTCACTCAGACAGGGGCCATTTAGACACGCTGATTCACCCCACAGGCACATGTTTGGGATGTGGGAAGAAACCAAAGTATTTGGAGAAAGCCCATACCAGCACGGGAGAATGCGTGCAAACTCCACACAGATAGTGGCCCTGGCAAGGAATCAATGTGTTTTTCCCTCATTCATGTTATAATAAAACAATGTTGAGAGAAAAGTTATGTGAAGACTTGTACGTTAGTGTTACCATCCTTAAACTCTAAGCCCACAGAATTCATCCTTGTGAATAAATTCCTACTTGACTATTGGTTAACAGTCAACTGTCTTTCACTCTATCTTCATTGTCAATTAAAAATAATGAAAACGTATCTTTTATCCCGAGAGAGTCAATTGTTGTCAGTATTGAGAGGCGTGGATCCGGTTTCAGTCTTCTACATATGGCTAACTTGTTCTAGCACCATTTATTAGACAGGGATTCTTTGCCCCAGGGTATATGTTTGTTTGGTTTGCTGAATATCAGATGGCGATATGTGACATCTCTAGGTTCTCTGTTCTATTCCACAGAACTATGTAGTTTGTGTCATCACCATGCTGTTTTGATCACGGTAGACTTGTAGAATAACCTAAAGCCTGATAATGTTTTGCCTCCAGATTTGTTTTTTGTTTCTTAGAATTGCATTGGCTACTTAGGTTTTTTTCTGCTTCCATATGAGACAAAGTACTATTTTTCCAGGTTCTTCAAAGTATGACACTGGTGCTTTGATGGGGATTGCATTAAGTCTGTAGATTACTTTGTGTAGTGTGGACCTTTATCAATGCTGATTCTTTCCAGCCATGAGCATGGTATGTTCTTCCGTTTGCTAACATCTCCTGCCATTTCTTTTCTCAAGGTTTCATAGTTGTCTCTGCAGAGATCCTTCATGTCCTTTGTTAGGTATATTCCCAGGAATTTCATTTAAATTTAAGACATGAAACAATAAAAATTCTAGAAGAAACTGTGGGATTAAGTCTTGACAATATCATCCTGAGAAAAGATTTTGTGAAAAAGACCCCCTTGGCAATTGTAGCAACATCAAAAAATAAATACATGGAACATAAGTGAGCAAGCTAAAAAGCTTCTTTGCAGCTAAGGGTATAACAACTAAAGCAGTAGTTCTCACTCTGTGGGTCACGTATTAAAGGGCCACGGCATTAGGAAGGTTGAGAACCACTGAACTAAAGCATACATGATAACTTTCAGAATGGGAGAAGATTTTCGCATGCTTGGAATCTGACAAAGGGTTGATAACTAGAATCTACAGAAAAATCAAAGTAATCAACAATAAAAGAGCAAGCAATCCTGTTAATAAGTAGGCAATATATTTCTTTAGGTACTTAAGATATTTGTAGTTCATTAATTTCTGTAAACTTAGTTTTATTGAAAAAAGAAATAGGTACTAATAAAAAATTTAATGAATGGCTGAAGAAATTTCTTTGCAAAGTAGTCACTGCCCTGTCACTGGGAATCTAACCAAGCTTGAGTGACCAGTGTTAGAGATGGAATAAAGATCATCAACTTAGATGACCTCAGACTTGCCTTGCAATTTCATAGGGACTTTGGTCCAAACCCAGTCTTTAATTTCTTGACTGTACTTTTACAATTTTTTTGCACAGAAATTCTGAGATTTTTACTTTTCATTGTAGAATTGATACAATTAATTAATGATCCACTTAAATGTATCTAAAATATTAGCATTTTATAAAATAGATTAATAATTCCTTATTAGAGTTTCATAGAATTAGATTTTTTTTTTTTTTTTTTTTTTTTTTTTTTTTTAGGCAGATGCTACATCTGTGGCCCTTGGTAGAGTGCCATGGCATCATAGTTCACAGCAACCTCATACTCCTGGGTTCAAGTGATCCTCTTGCCTCAGCCTCCCAAGTAGTTGGGACTAGAGGTACTAGCCACAATACCTGGCTACTTCTAGAGATGAGGTCTCACTCTTGCTAAGGCTGGTCTTGAACCTGTGAGCTCAGGCAATCCACTCACCTTGGCCTCCCAGAGTGCTAGGATTATAGGCGTGAGCCACTGCACCCAACCCCAGAGAAGTAGATGTTAATGTGACTCCTTTCCCTTCTTTTGTATTGATAAAATTATATCAAGTAATTAGGAAATAGAAAAAAAATTGGAACTGATTTTTTTATTTATGTCTTTGATATCTTTCATGAGCATTTTGTAATCTTTAGTATAATTATACTGTATATGTTTTGTTAACTTTATAAGTATTCCATTTTCTTTGGAAAGACTGTCAATGCTAATGTGATTTTAATTTTGGTTTTCATATGTTCTTCCTTTGTATATAGAAATGTGATACATTTTTGTCTGTTGACTCTGGGTCCTGCAACCTTGCTGACCTTTTGAGGATTTCTCAGGATAGTCTAAATAATCATGTCATTTGCAAATAGGGATAGTTTTATTTATTTCATTCTACATATGCATATTTCATTAACTTTTTGCCTATTTGAAGAGGCTAAGAACATTTATTACATTACTATGAACATAATTACTATTGTAAGAGTGGTAAAATGGACATTCTTTCCTTGAGTCTTTCATCATTAAATATGATATTAATTGTAGATGTTTTGTAGATGCATTTTTATCAAGTTAAAGAAGGTGTCCCTTGAATCCTAGTTTTCTGGGAATTTTTATGATTGAATGTTGTATTTTGTGAAATGCTTTCTCTGCATGAATTGATATGATCATACAGTTTTTCTTCTTTAACTTGGACATATGGTGAATTATGTTGATTGATTTCCAAATGTTGAAGTAGCCTTGCAAAACTAGAATAAATAACACTCGATCATCCTATATAATAATTTTTATACATTGCTTGATCCAATTTGATACTATTTTGTTAAGAACTTTTGCATTTAAACTCATGAGAGACATTTACCTATAGTTTTTTTTTTTTTTTCTTTTTTCTTTTTGTCTTTGTTTAATTTTGGTATCAGGATAGTGTTATTTTCATAAAATGAGATTGGAAATCTTGCTTCCTCTTCTATTTTCTGGAAAAGATTGTATAAAATTGATTTTTTCCCTTTTTTTCTTTTTGAAACCCATTCTCACTCTGTCCTGGCTAGAGTGCCAGTGCCTCAGCTTAGCTCACAGCAACCTCAAACTCCTGGGTTCAAGCAAGTACCTGCCACAACACCTGGATACTTTTTCTATTTTTAGGAGAGATGAGGTCTGTCTCTGGCTCAGGCTGGTCTCAGATTCTTGAGCTCGAAGGATCCTCCTGTCTCAGCCTCTCAGACCACTAAGATGGTAGGCATGAACCCACCCCACGTGGCCAATAAATTTGATTTTAATTGTTAAAATATTTGATAGAATTCTCCATTGAAACCATCTGTGCCTAGAGATTTTTTTCCTCCAGGAACTTTCTAATTCCTAATTAAATTTAGTGTCTGTAGGACTATTTAGTTTACCTGTTTTTATCTTGGCTGAGTTTTGATAGTGTGTGGATTTTCACATTCATTTCTTCCAACTTCTCTAATGTATGAGCACAGAGTTGTTTGTAGTATTACCTTCTTATTCATTTGATGCCTGTAGGGTCTGCAGTGATAGTTTCTGTTTTATTCCTGATATTGGTGGTTCATGCCTTCTTTCTTTTTTCTTGTCAGTCTTGCCAGAGGTTTATCAATTTTATTGATTTTTTTTTTTCAGAGAACCAGCTTTTTGTTCCATTGATTCTCTCTGTGGTTTTCCTGTTTTTAATTTAATTGATAAATGCTTTTATTTTTATTATTTCCTTCCTTCTGCTTGATAATGTTAGAAGTTTATTTTTCTGTATTTATATTTTCATTTTAAAGGTGGAATTATTTCTGAACCAATGTGATGGTCTATAATAATTATTTTAATTGTGTTTAATACTAACAAAATCCTTAAATTGATAACAATGCTTTATATTTAGCCCATACATGGTAACCAAAAAAAATAGTTTATATAGAAAATGAAAATCAGTTGATTGGCATGTAATAAGTTAAAGTTAGACTTAAGTTTGCACTTGAAGAAGAGATTTTTGGTATTTACAAGTATTAACTCTCAATCTAAAAAGCCATATCTGAGAAAAAAATTTTAGCACACCTCTAAATCACTGGGCTCAGATACATTGAGGGCTGAGAAAGTTCTCTAAAGGTTCTTTCTTCTACGGGAGAGACAGGGAAACTGCAGAGTAGAAAGTAAATTGGAGAGAAACGTCTTACCCAGACAGGAAAGAAGGGATCTTTTAGCTGAAATATAGCTGGAAAATTCAGGTAGAGGTCTTACACAAGAGAGGAGGGAAGGCAGAAATGTCTGGTCAGAGAAAGATCACTCCCTAAAGAAAAATCTGCTGCCACAAAGAGCAGGCGCTTACAACTGAGCTATATTGTCAATAAATGTAGAGAGAAAGTAAGAACTTGCTTTAAAAAATACATGTAAGTTTTTAAAGAAGTAAAGGGCAGGATTGGAGGTGAAAACAGTAGTTAATTAACCTTTAGGAGTAGAGTCCCTGCCCTCTTAATGCTTGGGGAATACAAGTCATTACACATTTGCCAAAACCTACAGGATATATGACGCCAAGAATAAACCCTAATGTAAACTATGAACTTTGGATGATAATGAGGTGTCAGTGTAGACTCATCAGTTGTAACAAATATACCACTTGGTGCTGGAGGTTGATAACAGGGGGTGGGGCTGGAGTGGGGGGTGGGTTTAATGTGGGAAAGGCGGGGGAGGCAGGTCTGTAGAAACCTGCTCAATTTTGTCATGAACCTAAAACTGCTCTAAAATATGTATTTAAAAAATAAAAGAATCTCTACCCTGTATTTTTTTAATGTAAGTAATTAAAATAAAAGACAGCCCTGCCACATAGCATAGTGCAGGCTCTTGCTACTTGAAGTGTGCTGGTAGACCAGCTGCAAGAATGATGCCTGGGAGCTTTTTAGAAATGCAGAAGTTCAGATCCTTCCCCAGATCTTCTGAAGCACGGTCTGTGTTTTAAGAAGCTCTCCAGGTTATTTGGATACATGTCAGAGTTTTAGAAACGCTGCTGTAGTAAATGAAGAATTAAACACTGAACAAGAAGAATCAGTTTCTTTTCCTACCTCATCCACTTGCCAGCTGTTGAGCCTTGGGCAATGCATTGCAACTGCAGGTTTCTTGTCTGTAAAACCAGAGGTTGGACTGGTCAGAGGTCCTCTCGGCATGGTCTCTCGGCTAGTAATATCGGCATCACTTGGGACACATGGGCAATGCAAATTCTACTGACTCAAAAACTCCATGGGTGAGCCCAGGATCTGGGCTTTAGCAAGCCCAGCAGGTATTTCTGATGCAAGCTGAATTTAAGAAACAATGAATGGTCTCTAAAGTACGCTTCCTTGTAAACACTGTATGATTGCTTGAAAAAATTCAAACATTTCAAGGTCTTGAATACATATCTACAGTATCTCTTACTTGAAACGGAATACTCACAGGCTTTAAACAACCAACTGGCATCCGTGTCATCCTTGGCCAGTACCCTTATTCATTTAAAAATGTTTCTCTAGTCTGCATTTACATACAAATATATCAGCTTCTGTTAAATCTTTCAAGTGACAAGAGCAGATTTCTTAGACTATGATACAAAGAGAACAATTGATTTGAAGGCTTCCTTCAGACAAAGAAACAAGCTTTCTGCATGTTAACAGATGAGGATTTCAGTCTGATGCAGAAGAGGTTTTCTTTCTCCTCTGCAATTAGCAAATGGCACATATTCAGTGCCAGGATGGCTGGCAAGGGTCATTTTCATTATCGTAGTTCCCATTAAATGCTAAGGATTTTTCTTTCATTCAGTAAGAAAATCTAAAAAAGTAGACAAGGTAAACTTTAATATGAGGCTAATCACAGATAATGCCAGGATCACATAGTAAGTTGTGAATCATGAAACAGCTGATAGGATTCAGTACGAGAACATGAGAGCAATAACTTCTGGCCTGGCTCAAGCAGGATGAGAGAATTAGGCGCCTTTGAAATTCTGTCAAGAACACAGACAAGCACTATTTTTAACCCTTACTTTTATCTTAAGAAAATGCACAGTATAAGCATCAAGCAGTCTGAGTTTTGAAAGGAGGGAAGAGAGGCACGTAATCTAATAGTCCAGTTCATTACCAGGCAGCTGTATTACTGTGGGGGAACAGCAACGTTTCAAACTTGTGAATGCACAGAGCCGTGTCCACGCACATAGCACTCCTTAACTCAGCTCCAAGGGGCTTTTTCCCTTGATGTACGACTGTGAACTATTTACAAATATAATTAAACATATTGGGAGAGGATGCATTTGAACACCTTAAGCATATTTTGCTTTAACAATTTCATTACTGATACGTCCTGGTAACTCATCAGTACTATCAGTTGCTGGCTCTGACATTTTCTATTTAAACCACTGAGATAGCAGACACAGTCCCTGTTGGGGCTTTTTCCCTTTCCTAAAGATTTTCATTCTCTTGCTGTTTTGAGTCTTGATGAGTGGAGCACTTCCACCAACATTTCTGGCTAGATTTTCAAAGGAACAGCATCCAATTTATGAGAGCAAATTGCCTTTTTACTTCTTATTTTGCAGAAAACAATTTATTGGCTTTAAGCATAAATCAAACAGGCACCTTAAAAATAGAAGGCTCTGAAAAAGGAAGGCCCTCAAAAATCTGGCCTAAATGTGTTCTTGTTGCTAGTAAATCAGTAGGATTTTTATTTTTCTGTAAGGTGTTTCTCCCTCTAACCACTCCATCTCCCTACAGGGAATGATGAGTCTGGGTTCCAAAGAGTAAGTATGAGCATGATTTGCAGCAGAGGTTATGACATGAGGAGAGCTGCTGAAACAGGCTCTGCAGAGAGGCGTCCACCCCCAAAGGATCCATCCCAAAAGATTAGATCAGAGAGAGCCAAGAGCAATAGAGAGGAGGAAGGGTATGATAAAAGGGTTGGGGAGGAGAAAATGGGTAAGGTAGAGTAAGAAATAGGGGGAAAAGAAAGAAGAAAATGGCATGGGGAAGAGAATGAGAGAGAGGAAAAATAAAAAGGGGTGAAAGGAAGCAAATGGGAGTCTGAGGATGAGCCCCAGATGGAAAGGGGGCAATGAGGAGACATGGGAAAAAGAGAGGGCGGAGGGGAAGGTGTATTTCTCTGGGGAGGGTCCTCCTGGGTGTGGTCCTGGAGAGTTTGCCTAATGAGGTTATGATAATTGCACATTAGGCAGTCTATGGAAGCTGCTTCCAGCATTGATCTGGCAAATGCATCACTGGCCTGGATGAAATTGGCTGAAAGCCAGGGCTATTCTCCTGATGTAGGAAAAGTCACAAGGTGAAACTTCTCTGCTGTGGTCGTTGGAAACTAGTAGGTGTAGTCAAAGGGAGGATTCTGCTGCCATATTGTCACATCCCAATTAACTTAGAAAAATGCCTCAGCTGCTGTGGAATTGTTTTCCCCATTCCTCTTTTCATAATGGATTTTTGGTGACTGCTGGTTGTGCACATCAAGCTTCCCCTCAGTTAGGGCTTATAGGAGTATCCGATGGAATGTGGAGATATTTGGCCCTGCATTTTGGCCCTGCATTACTTAAAGCTTATGGAACTTTAATTAGTTTTTTTATTTTAAAATATTTGACAAGTACAGAGTGTATATATTCAGAGTGATTACTTGATTTACATATAAATTGTTTAATAATGATCATAATCAGCTTTGTGGTTTCTACATGGTCTATATGTATAAATTGTACTTTTCCAGCATTTAATTTTAGGGCATAGAGCTAGCAAGAAATTTTGGGACAGAAGTAGAAATATTCTCATTTCTTTTCTGAAAGTATTTGTCTTTGTTTATTCTTTACAAGGTTTTTGTTTCTAGTCCTTATCTTAAACATTGTTATTGTTATTAAATTTTAACCCTTTTTAATTTTGTGAAGGCAAAAAGTGGAAACCAAATAAACACATGCATATGTAGAGAGAAAATTAAATATTAATAAACAAATAAATAAAAGAAGTACAAATATTTTCTTAGTTTTACCTAGGATGTAATGAAATTGAATTTACTTCTATTCAATCTAATCATAACATTTATGTCACATATATGTATATATATATGCTAATCTCTATAATGCTTGGCTACATATAAGTTTATTAAAGCAATGGGGTTCATCATTTTATACATTTTATGATAGTACTGAATTTCTTTTCCTAGCAATTTCATATCTGTTTACTCCAAGAGAAAGTCTTTTATTGTAACGAGCTGGCTATCACCTCACATGATAAAGATTAAGTAGCCTATAAGTAAAAATATGCGTATTACTTTTTCCCTTTTTACTGCCTTATAAGCTCTAATTTAATAATACCAATTGCTTTTTAATCATTATAATATTCCATTCTATTTTTACATGTTTTCAGAGATTTCTCCTGAAGTGCTAGAAAATAAATGATTTTCCATAAACCACCCTGTTAAATAAGTGCTCAAAAAGCTTTTGATTTTTGTGAGAAGGTACTCCTATTTAAGCAATTTGGAATGTGTTCAACACAAGTGTGAATCATTGGTACATAATCCTTGAGAATATGTTGAAAGAAAAGTCTTTTCAGAAGAGAAAGTATTTTAAAATAATCTTGTAGCATCTGGTTCCCACCTGGAAAAGAGAATTTTATGGTCTTGCACTGTGATCATTTTAGAAATCTAATGTGAACTGTCCTTGATTTTATATATTTTTTTCAGACTATTTCCATGACTAAAGCTCGTTTGACTGTTTTGGGTCTTTTTGTGCACAACAAAATACCTGAAATAAAAAGTCAGAGAGGAGAATTAATTAAATTACACTGTGAGATTCTCTCAAACCTTAGCTAGAGTTAGTGTGTATGAATGCACAAGGGTTTATGTTACTGTGAGGTGCAAAAGTTTGTCTTCACCCTCGTCAGCCTATAAAGCCTTTTCTCTAAAAGTACAAGCACTCTCAAGTTTGTATGTAAAGGCTGTCTGTGCAGAAGAGTAACATGTGAGATACTTCCTACTAATGCAAAGACGCTATTGAAGGTCAGTAAAGAATGGCTTTGTGTATTGCTGTGTGGTTCTAATTTATTCATTTATAACATCAATTAAGGTAATAGGAAGGCATTCAGGAGCTTTTTTTTTTTTTTTTGCATTTCCTTTTTGTTCATCAGTTCTTCCATTTTGTGCATGTAATTTTTTCTGAAAAATAACCAATGTCCAAATAGCAGCTAATATTTTCCAGATGATGTCACACAAACTTGCGTATCTAATGTAAACATTTTCCCTATTGATGGAGCCCTTCCTCTCCGTCTGTCCTCTCCACACTCACTATTGGTATTTGTGCTGTTGCTTGGTCCCCTCCCGTGTGTTTGCTCGTGTGAACGCACGGTCGGGTCTACGTGCAGGTGCTGTCTGTGCACACATAACTGGATATTTTGCATCCATCTTCAGACACTGTCTTGTGTTCTTGTCTTTGTTGGTATTTTTGGTTCTGATTCTTCCATTCAATAACTGGGATTAAGCTGGGTGGCATGATGAAGGAGGACAGGGTTGAACTGAATACCCCCTTTCCTTTCTTTGTCGTCTCCCCGGCTTTCCCTCTCCTCGCTCTGTTCCCAGCTTCGCCTCTGCAGGAGCACATACTCTGGGAAGCATCTCACATTGTCTTTTTGTTCTTTTACAAATTATTTTTATGGAATATGTTAATTTCAGAGAAAATTTTATGCCTTTATTATAAAAGCTCAACATTTTCAAATGCCATAATTATAATATATGTTAAGTTCATATTTTATTATCATTGGATTATTGAGATTGGTTCTGGGAGGCTATACTTTTTCTACTTAAATTTTTGCCTAGGTATCAAAAGCACCTCATGTGAATGGTTTCTAATTAGACTTTAGTTTATTAGTATTAATTATTTGTATTTTAGCATTTGGATAACTTGAAAAACCTTGGAGCTTTTCTAATTCTCACTCTCTTTTCTTAGCAGCATGGCCAGAATCTGATTCATCCTGTTATGAATGACTTTTTAATTTTTACCTATTCTGATGCATAGCCAAGAATTTTCATAACTCTATATGAAGATAAGAAAAGTTGTCAGTGGAACATAACAGCGATCCTGGAAGCAAATCCAAACATATAAAGTCAACTAGTTTTCAACAAGGGCAGCAAGAAGACGCAACGGAGGACAGGGTCTCTTCAATAAATGGCATTGGAAAAACTGGATATCCACATGATGAGGAATAAAATTAGAATTCTTACATCATACACAAAATCAACTCAGAGCGGATAAAGGACATATACTTAGGACCTGAAATCATAAAACTCCTAGAAAAAAGCATGAAGGAAAAAGCTCCTGACACTGCCTTGACAATGACTTTTTGGATATGACACAAAAACACAGAAGCAAAGGTAACCAAGTGGGAAAACATCAAAATAAAAACTTTTGCACAACAAAGGAAATAATCAACAAAATGAAAGGATGGCTTACAGATTGAGATCCATATGTCTGACAAGTGGTTAATTTCCAAAAATGGATAAGGAACTCACATGATAGTAGAAATAAAAATGAATAACCCAATCAAAAGACAGGCAAAGACCTGAATAGACATTTCTTCAAAAAAGACATAAAAACAATCAAAAACTGTTTGAGAAGGCGCTAATGTCATTCATCAGTAGGGAGATGCAAATCAAAACTACAATGAAGTATCACCTTCCACCTGTCAGGATGGCTATTACCAAAAAGAAATAAGTGTTGGTGAGAGTGTAAAGAAAAGGGACCCTTTGTACACTGTTGGGAATGTAAATTGGTTTAGTCATTATGGAACACAGCATAGATATTTCTCAAAAAATTATAAATGCAACCACCATAAGACCTAGCAATCCCTCTTCCAGGTATATATCCAAAGTAAAAGAAATACCCATACCCCCGTGTTCATTGCAGCATTATTCACAACAGCCAAGATGTGGAATTAACCTATATCCATTGATCAATGAATGTATCAAAAATTAAGAGATGAAGAATTTGTGATATATGATGTACATTATATATATATGTATTAATACAACAGAATATTACCCAACTTTTAAAGGAAGGCGATCCTGCCTTTTATGACAACACAGATGAACCCGGAGAAGATTATTTTGAGTAAAATAAGCCAGACACAGAAAAACAAAGACTGCATGACCTCAGTCATATATGGGATCTAAAAAGAAAAGGTCAAATACAGAGACACAGAAAGTCAAATGGTGGTTACCAGAGGCAAGGGTTGAGGGTGAGTGGGGGAGATGTGAGCATGGCGTAATTCTGAATCTCCCTCAGTCCTGCGGTCCATCACAAGGCATCTTTTTTTGTGGCACAGCGTTTTGCTCTTTGGTAGACTAAAAGAGCAATAATGAATTAATTGTATAACTACACCATCAGTGGGAAAGTAAGGTAATGCATTCACCTTTGCAGAGAGCATAAGGCTTTCCCAAGTTGTCACCTCTATCCTGTCCTCTAAGACTCTGTTCATGTGTTGCCTCCACGAGATGACTTTCTCCGTGGCGCTCCTTTATGTTCTTTCTTTCTTTATTTTTATTAAGTCTTAGCTGTGTACATTAATGCAATCATGGGGTATTTAATACAATGCGCTGGTTTTATATAAAATTTGAAATGTTTTCATCAAATTGGTTAACATAGCCTTCACAGCATTTTCTTAGTTATTGTGTTAAGATATTTATACTCTACACTTAGTAAGTTTCACATTTACCCTTGTAAGATGCACCAGAGGTGTGGTCCCACCAATTACCCTCCCTCCACCCATGCTCCCTCCTCCCCTCCCCACCCTATCCCCTTTCCCCATATTCTTGGGCTATAATTGGGTTACAACTTTCATATATGTACACCATGGAATAATATGCAGCCTTAAAAAAAGATGGAGACTTTACCTCTTTCATGTTTACATGGATGGAGCTGGAACATATTCTTCTTAGCAAAGTATCTGAAGAATGGAAGAAAAAGTATGCAATGTACGCAGCCCTACTATGAAACAAATTTATAGCTTTTATATGAAAGCTATAACCCAATTATATTCTATTCCACAAATGTTATTTCATTCACAGAATTTAAAACCTTGTATCACAATATTTAGTGTTTACAGAAAAGTATATGTATCATGGTTACAGCTTGATAGATTTCTACATAGGGACCCCCGATACTTTTAGGCAGGTCCAGAAGTAGGACATTATCAGCATCCCAGAGTCCCACCTCATGCCCCGTTTGGGCCATTTCTCCTCTTCTGCTCAAAGGTAGCCCCAAATGTGACACCTGCACCGTAGATAGTGTGTTTTTGAACTTCATAAGGTAGAACCTGCTTTTCACACCTGACTATTTCCATGCAATGGAGTTTATGAGATTCACCCATGTTGTTGCAAATAGTTGTGCTTCATTCATTTTCATTGCTGAACTTTATTTGACTGTATAAATATATTGCGATGTATTTATACATATTAACCTGTATCACAACATATTCATTTATTTTAATATTGATGGAAAATTTGTTTCTAATGTGGAACTATCATAAATAATACAGATATGGACATTTTTGGCCATGTGTTTTGATGCATGGATATATACATTTCTATAGGCTGTATATCTATGGGTGAAATTACTATTTTATAAAATAAAAATTTTTCAAGTTTAATATATACTGCAGATAAGTTTTACAAAGTAATTGTGCTAATTTACATGTGTGCCATCAAATTATAAGAGTTCCATATCTATATCAACACTTTACGCTGATCATCATCTTTTAAATTTTAGCTATTCTGCAAATACTGTCATTTCTCATTGTGGTTTTGACTTGCTTCCATCAAGAGTAATAAAGTGTAGCACATTTTCATGTTTATTGTGCACTTGGATATTCTCTTTTACAAAGTGCCTACTCAAAGATTTTGTCCATTTTCTACTGCATGCTCTTTTTTTCTTACTGATTAGTAGAGTTCTTTATATTTTCTGGCTATGAATCCTTGCAAGGTACAATGTAAATATCTGTCACAGTCTGACAAGATTTCACTCTGTTACTGATGTTTTTTGATGAACAGAAATTGATTTTGATGTATTTCAATTTATAAATCCTCTTCTTTATTAGTGCTTTTATGTTCCATTTTAAAAATTATCTATTCATCCCTCAAAGTCAGAAAGGAACGTTCCCACATTAACTTCTAGAAGCACTGAAGCTTTGCCTTTCACATTTAGATCTACAATCCACCTGGAATTGGTGGTTGGGTTTGATACGACGTTAGACTCAAATTTCATTAATTTTCGTATTTAGTTAGCCAATTGACTTGTCACCATCTATTGAAAAGTCTGCCTTTTCCCTACGTTTGGGCAAGACCGTTTTTGGCATAGATCAAAGGTCCCTGGAAGTGTGGTTCTGTTTCTTCCTTACAGTGTTACCATGATTTATTTGTTCTTTTTGCATGTACCATGTTGTTTTAATAACTGTAGATTTGTGGCATGTCTAGATATGTACTGGCATAGATGTTTCAATTTTGTTCTTATGCAATGTTGTCCTGGCCATTCTTAGCCTTTAACTTTTCCATATACAGTTTAGACTTTAGACTTAGCCTCTTCATTTACAAAACTGCACACATGCGAACACATACAGCTCTTGCTGAATTTTTGTTAAGAATTCAAAACCCAACAAGAGAATTATAATAATGAAAAAAGTTCATTTCATGAACATATAGTCAAAAATCTAAAATAACATTTGATAAACCACTATATCCAGCAGAATTCTATATAAAAATGTGGTCTCTGGTTGACACTCACATCCTTGGGTAACTTGCCTAATGTTCCTGTGCCTCTATTCCATGTTTTGTAATAATTCTCACTTTTTACTCTTCTGTGAAGTTAAAATGAAACTATGTATATAAAGCCCTTGTGAGACTCCCATATGCCAATGAAAGTTGGATATTATTGTGATACTTCTATCACAGTGCTCCTTCATTTAATCTTCTATTATAATTCATGATTTTTATGTCTATTTTCCTTGCTAAATCATAAGCTCTATGGTGGTTTCACCCTTGGCCTAGGTAAGAGGGACCCATGACCCAGAAGCTACATGTTACTGAGTCCCATATATTGTAAACACCAAAATGCTAAATTTGTTAAAGAATGCATAGGGACTCAAGATTCCCCTTTTAACATGGGTAAAATGTAGTCCACCATCCTAAAACACCAGCTCCATTCAAGTCCAGGCAAAGCCTAGTCCATATTTCTCGTCCTGTGTCCTCAAGACAAAGATGATTGCACTTGAGTATTATAAAGGTTTGTTGTCTCTGCCACTGCCCTTGTCAGAATAAAATTATTTTAAAAAAATGCTCATCCAAAGTAAGAAAAAGATCTGGTGGGCAGAGGTACTTTAAGGAAAAGACAGTTATTAAGTGTCAAATTCTTCCATTTATACACCATGAATCCAACAGAATTTTGCATAGCAGAATCATTTCTCTAGAGTGCCAAGAGTCTCTTTTCCTGCTTGTCTTTGCGCTCCAATCCAAGCCTCTGGCGTATGATATTCACAACCGTTGCCCATAGTGGTTGAAGGACATTTTGAAACCTTAAACTGTTCACATGTGTAGGTCCCGAAATCATATGCACAAAGTATGCTACTAATTCTTTATATTGGCAATGAAAGATATAGTCAATGCTAGAAATGCAAATAAGTTGTATTTTTATAGAAATATTTAGTGACATTTCATTGTTTTTAAAACAAATATCTTCAGCTTGACAAATATTTTTTATTTTAAAAGTTAAATTATAGCTTTTAAATATTTAGACATGCAGTATGTGAGTTTCTGCTTGTACTCTTGACAGAGCCCAGCAGATGTGAGGCAGGTCTCTTGTAAAATAAAAGGTTGTGTCTCATTCACCCCTCAAGCCATCCATAGATGCCAAGCACAAAACTTGCCTACTGCCCCAAATGTGTAATTAACAAATTGTTTTTGTTGAGTGAACTTACAGTAGGGCTATCTGGAATATTAGAGCTGATAAACCTGGTGATGTCTCTAAATTATAGTTTTGGATATAAAGATACTTAGGCACTGTGTACTCCAGCTTTGAGTGAAGTCCTTGCATGCTCAGACACTCAGCCAAGAAGTGTTCTTCTTCCTTCTTAACCACTTCCTTCCCCAATAGCCCAGGCACTGCTCAGAGCTCATCTCTTGGGGCTATCAGATTCAACCAAGCAGGAAAACTGGTAGAAAGGTTAATATGATTGGATTCAAAACGTGGAATGGTTTAAATTCAAGGGTTTAGTTACTAATTTTAGTCCCAGGGTAGGATATTCAAAAAGTAGACTGTGCCTCTGTTTAAATAATCTTCCTTGATGATGATGTAAAGTAACATAAATTAGTTTTAAAATGTCTTGGAGAGACAGACACTTTTTTTTTTTTTCTTTAGCTCTTTGCTTTTGTGCTTATGCCCATTCGGTGTGGGCATAGAGGAGCATCCCCATGTAGGGTTGCCAGTGTAGGAAAAATAGACGCATACAATTTTGGATTTATTACAAAATTTAAAAAATGTGATATAAACCTCCCACTGAGTTGCTCTGAATCAACTTAACCAATTTTTGCTTAACCACTGCGGCCCCTTCTCTTCCTGCAATTCTTTCCCTGCCTCCTGCCTCCCTTCCCCATCCCTTCCCTGTCATCATCTCTCACCCAGAAAAAAATGTTTAAAAAGGAACATAAGAGTGAGAGTAACTTTTATTCTCAACATGTTCATAAGTTTTAATTCTTTAACCTAAATTCTTCATTCAAATTCAACACTACTGCCCCCTGACACGTGGGATAGCATTCATTTTGGATGAGGCTCTACATAGGATACCTTCTTTTCTGAAGTAATAGAAAATTTGCCTTCGGCTTCGGCTCTCAGGACATCTTCGCTTTGGGGTTTTACCAGCCTTTCTGCTTCCCAGCAGCTCAGCACCTCGAATTAAGCAAGATGTACTTGAGAAGCCAATAATAAGAACAATAATTGCCTTCATGTTTATCAACTCAAACCCTTTCAGCCTTGTCCTCATCATGCATTTTGCCACTTAAGGCAAAATCAAGGACTTGCAGTTTGCTTATATTTATCTATTGCCTGCCAAACGTCCTCTGCTCTACAACTCCCCAGCCCCCCTCCAAACCAGGATAACAGAAGAAGTTTAAGTTATTCTGATTTGATGACTTTATTTGGTTCTTTCATATTTCCAAGGCTTACTTTTCATCCATAAAATTAAAAATAGAAGTGAAAGTCATCTTTATTTTTATAATTAAACCCGCATTTAATTAAATTGGATTTCACTGGCAGGACTTAAAGGCATAACCATCTGCTTATTATCACCATTCTTTTTGACTTCTGTAGTCATTATTTCTGTGGCAGATGATTGTGGTTTAAGCTTTCTTGCTGTTTATTTTTAAAATATATGTCCCTTACTGTTCTTTAGAAAGTAGCCATTGTTAACACGGAGGTTCTTCCATACTTCTACATTTACATTTGCCAGATGCATTAGAATACATGATTATTCAAAACATATTTGAATCATTTTCCTTTTCTTCCATAGCTTAAGCTTTGCATCCAAACATCAATGAACTTAAACCATAGTTTTCTTCTTATACATTTTTAAAATAATTACATTGCTAGATGTACGACCCTTTTCTCCCACTGTCTATTAACTGTGCTGTGGCCATGAACTCTACAATTCCAATGAGGTTCCCAGTAACCTGATGGGGAAATGACATGCCATCACAGTGTCTGAGGACAAGAGAAGGAAGGGTAAGGGAAATTTGGAAGTGAGAGGAGGGTGTTGGAAGAGTCTCTGTTTCTGTCATCAATATGGCAAGGCTGGTGGCCAAACCCACACAAAGATTTCGGCTGCCTGCACCAGTGGTTCACCCCAAGGCCCAACATCAAACAAACGTCACTATTTTATAGTCAATAAGCTTTTTTTGTTCTCATAAATGTTGCTGTTATTGTATCAGTCTGTTTTCTTTGCAAGTGCCAGACATTTTAACAGAGGCATAACCAAACAAGTAAGAACATGAGAAATACTTAGCCAGTGGACATCAGTAGGAGCCGGAGAAGAGGCAGACAGCTGTAGGTGCTGAGTACAGTGTGAAAGTGCAATTGAACAAGCTCCTTAAAGGTAAGGTAACCTGAGTGTGTAGCCAGGGTAACAGCAACGGCTCAGTGGCAACAACATGGCTCAGCCAGCAGGCACTGCATATTCAAAAACACAAGCTGAAATGGAAGGCAAGTGAGGCCCTTCTACATAGGTAAAAATGATAGCAGATCTGCTGCTTTGGAACAGCCTACTAGTGTCCACAAAGCAGAAAGATACCCAAACCGGTTGAGGCAAGAAGGAAGGAGTTTCTTTTTTACACACACACACAGTTACACACACACATATAAACATACACACACACTCCTCTTAAGCAAAGCAGACTCTTGCTCTTGACCTTGTTTTCCAGATTCCATTCTTCTTAGTGGAGCCAAGAGAGACTGGCAAAGGGCCTAAAGTTGGAGAGGGTATGTGAAGCTTGAAAACATAAAAATTATTTAAAAAAAATGTTTGTAACCCAAAGTGAATTCATATGTAGCCACAAAAATTGGCCTTTGACATGTTAAATGTCTTGGATCTTTAGAAGATATTGGTGTTAAAAGGCGGAACAAGGCTATGTCTGCTGCTCAAGGTCACACGGGCCCACAGTAAGGAGGAAGAGCCGCCATTTCTGCACAAGTGGGGATGTAAGTTTCAAAATACTTTTTCTCCAACACACATCCTTAGCACCTTGCTCCTTTTGCTCTACAAATTACACTCTTGACAGCCACAAAGTAAACACCCCTGGCTCTTGAGTTTGCCCTTGACAGAGCACACTGTCAAATCTCAAACAATATTTTCCACACAATCTCAGTGTAATTCAAACTTGAAGTGAGTTATATCTGGTTCAAGAACAAGAAAAATAGCATTTGTGACAGCAAGAAAGCACTTTCTCCTTTACTGAATAGTGTAAAAAGAGATTTGAGGTTTTATGTTAGATGGTGGGGGAGAGAATTCAAATTCTACCTTCTTTTAAGATGAGGTACTACCAAATCAAATTTTATTGACTTTGCTTTATTTAGCCCAAAACAGAAAAATAATAGCATAGAGAAATAAACCTATAGTAGTTAAAAGTATATTTTAATATATTTCTAGTTTTAATAAAAATATGCAGAAGATGACTTGTTCAGTTCTCTACTTGGTAGACAGGAATACTTTACGCAAATCCTTGCTTTTCCACATCATGTCTGTGACTTGCAACATGAGCATCAGCTGAGAGTTTATGAGAAATAACAAACCTGGGGCCCCAACACAGACATAGTGGATCATAGTGCGTCTGTACTTTATCAGATCTCTAGGTAACTCATTCACATAAACATTCCCTAGCCACTGATCTAAGGTAGCCATTCACCAAAGGCAACATCAAATAGGCTTGGAGAGCCACTCTTCCCTCCAGTGACCACACATAAACTTGCCATCAAAGTAAAAATTATGTTTGATATGCAAATATAATTCCAAGACCAGTTCTGTAAAACTTTCTTCGAGCGTTCTTGAGCCACCACGTTTCTTTATCTCTACCCTTCTTTGTCTGAAATACTTCCTAGGATAAATAACTTCACATTTTGCACAGATTCTGTTACCTGTAACTTCTAAAAGTTTGAATAGCAGCTGTAAAAAGATAACAGAAAGGAGTAATACTGAGGGGTTTATATGAAAATAATATGTATAAGTAAAAGACAAGGCTCAAACATGAACATAAAGCAGAAACAAGTATCTGTATATTTTATTTATATTGAAAATAGATTTATTATTTATCTAAATACACAAATGATGAATGCACATGGATTTTCATAGTTTTTACTAAGTAGAAAAATAAAGGTAAATTCTCAAGTAATACAAAAAAGTAGGGGTAAAAACAGTATGCCAAGAAACACCATGATGAAGGGATGGATTTCTTCTATTTGTTTAGTAGCAGCACATCCACTTACCTTTCTCCAGTTAATTACACAGCCAGTTTTTCTTTAAGGACATTCCTTGTCCCCCTAGCTAACCCAGCTCTCAGGTCATGTGCTGTAGGTGGCATCCTTCAGAGTGGAGCTGTGACACAGCACCGCTTGTCTTACATTCTCTAGAATACACTGTTGATTTGGGTATGCGCGCTTGTCAGGCTTAAGGAACCTAGAGCTTTCAATTGAAGAGCCAGGAAAACATTTTCTCTGTTTCAAGTGAGTACTGAAAGGAAGACAGGAAGGCCAGCAGCTTCCATCTTGGTACCATGAGGCAAGATCTTGTTTTGAGAATGGAGCCTCACAGAGAAGGCAGGACAGACAAAGTAATTTTTACTTTGATGGCAAGTTTATATGTGGTCACTGGAGGGAAGAGTAGCTTTACAAAGCCTATTTGATGTTGCCTTTGGTGAATGGTTACCTTAGATCAGTCCCTAGAGAACTTTTATGTGCATCTGAACTTTTTTGTGCCTCTGAATTTTTATGTGCAAAGAGACATTGGATCTCTATGACAATTCTGCTTGAAGCCCTGAAAAAAAATGTGTCCAAAAATAAATACTCTATACTTTTCAATATCTGAGCCAAAGTTTTTCTTTTGCTTAAACTATGTAGTTTGGATTGAGTTTCTCTCTCTCCCTCCCCCCCCTCTTTTTTGAGACAGGGTCTTACTCTGTCACTGGGGTTGAGTGCAGAGGGGTCACAGCTCATAGCAACCTCAAACTGTTGGGTTCAAGTGATACTCTTGCCTCAGCTTCCTGAATAGCTGAAACTACAGGCCCCTGCCACAATGCCTGGCTAGCTTTTCTATTATTATTATTATTATTTTTAGTAGAAATGGCATTTTACACTTTTCTCAGGCTGGTCTTAAACTCCTGAGCTCAGGCAATCTACTTGCCTTGGCCTCCCAGAGTGCTAGGATTACAGGTGTGAGCCACCATGCCTGGCAAAACCTAACTGATGCGTGATCATAAAAGTTTGTGTATTTCTATGTATACATATACATAGTTGGATATTATTATGTATAATCTCATAATCATCATTCTTTACTTACTATTTTAAAACATTTTATTCTTTTAGAGCAGATTTAGTTTCACAGCAAAATCGAGATTTCTTATGTATTCTATTGCTATGCAAGCATAGCCTCTCCCTTATTATCAATATCCTGCAGCAGAGTGGGATACCTGTCACAGGTTTTTTTTAAATAGATGAGTACTATGAAGGACTGAATACATTTGTTACAATTGAACACAGCGACACAGCGTTATTATGTGAAGTCCGTAGCTTACATTGGAATTGACTTTTGGGATTGTATATTCTACAGGCTTGGACAAACGTATGGGATGAAAAGCATATATCCAGCTCTGTAGTATCATACAGAACAGGCTTTTTCCTCTAAAAGTTCCTTTGTGCTCTGCCTTTTCATCTCTCTCCCTCTTCCCAACCCCTGGTAACCACTTGATTTTTTTACTGTCTCCATAGTTTTGTCCAGAGTGTCATATAGTTGGACTCGTCTGGTAGGTAACCTTTTCAGATTAGCTTCTTTTACATAGTAATATGTAGTTAAGTTTCCTCCATGTCTTTTCATGGTTGGACAGCTGATTTCTTGTTAGGATTGAATAATATTGCATTGCCTGGATGCAGTACAGTTTATCTGTTCACCCACGGAAGGATATCTTGGTTGCTTTCAAGTTTTAACAACTCTAAATAAAACTGCCATAAACATGTGTGTACTGTTTTTTTGTGTGCACCCAAGTTTTAAGCTTTTTCCCCCCATAAATATCAAGGAGAACAATTGCTGGATTGTATGGTAATAGTATGTTTAGTTTTATAAGAAACTGCCAAAATGTCTTGAGAGTTCTCATACAGTACCTTGCTCCACCTCCTCTCCAGTGTCTGCTGTTGTCAGTGTTCTGGACTCTGAGCATCCTATTAGGTGCAAGAGTGGTGTCCCATTTTAATTTACAATTCCTTAATGATTCATGGTGTAGAATATATTTTTATGTATTTATTTTTCATTTATGTATCTTTCTTGGTGAGGTGTCTGTTAAGGTCTTTGGTCCATTTAAAAAATCAGATTCTTCATTTTCTTATTGTTGAGTTTTAAGAGTTCTCTGTATATTTTAGATAGCAGTCTTTTATCAGATATACCTTTCACAAATATTTTCTCTCAGTCTGTAGCTTGTTTTTTCAATTTTCTTGACAGTATCTTTCAAAAAGCAAACAAACTTAATTTAAAGAAACTCTCTTGTCAATTTTTTTTTTTTTTTAGTCATGCCTTTAGTGTCACATCTAAAAAGTCATCATCAAATCCAAAGTCATCTAGATTTTCCCCTATTTTGTCTTCTGAAAGTTTTATGGTTTTCATTTTATATTTATGTCTGTAATCCAATTTGAGTTAATTTTTGTGAAGAATGTAGTGTCTCTGTATAGATTATTATTGTTTTTTGCATATGGATGGCCAGTTATGAAAAGGCTATCTTTGCTCCATTGTATTGCCTTTGCTCTTTTGTCAAAGATCAGTTGACAATATTTATGTGGGATACCTACTATTTTTTAACCTGCTTTTTTCAACCAAAATATACATTAGGAGCACCTTTGTGGATAATTATACTCAGATCTTATTGATATTTTATTGACTATCTAATGCTCTATAATTTGTACTGTAATTTATTGAATCAATTTCATACTGAGAGACATTTGGATATTGTTTAAATATACTAAAGAAAATCATGGTGCAAATATATTAATTAAACATATATAATTATCTCTTCTGCCTAAATTTCTAAAAGGGTAGTTGTAAGGCCAAAAGTTATCCTATTTAAGTTTTTATACACACTCTCACACTGTCCTCCAGAAATCTATATAATTGCTTTCTTGCCAGTAAGACTTAGGTGTTTCAGTGATACCTATGGTCACATAAATGTCTATTAATTTTATGAGAGGAAAATTATATATAATTTCCTTTGCATTTCTCTGTTAGTGAAAGTGGCTCTCTTTTCCACATGTTTTTCAATTCTTTTTATTTCTCTGTTTTTGAACTGCCTGTTATCTTCCTTACCCATTTTTCTGTTGGAATACTTGCTGTGTCTCTTTGATTTGCCAGAACTCTTTACATAATAATTTTTTTCATATGTATTCCAGTTGGTATTTTGTTTGGGGGTTTACTTTAAAAGGTAATTTTATAGTTAGAAATTTTACATCATTACATAACCAAACTTATTAAATTTTATAATGGATCCTGAGTTTCTTATACTGCTTAAAAAGACATTCCTGTTTTAAGATTATAAAATTATTCACTCATATTTTTTCTGGTATTTTATAGTTCCTTTCTTTTTTCCCCTTTCCTTTTTTTCTACACATTTGTATCTTTGATCCATCTGGAAGTTATTTTCCCATAAAGAATTCAACTTTCATTTTCCAAAATGTCTAGCCAGTAAATTCAGTGTTATTTTATTCATCTTACCAGTTCGAAATGCTATCTTTATGATATACTTAACTACTACATATCCTTGGGTCTATTTCTAGATCCTTTTCTTTGTTTCAATTTAGATGATTTCTATGCCTTGGTAGCAGCCCTGGTATGGATATAGTAATTTATATGTTTTAATATCTAGTGGAATAAGTATGGTTATAATTCTTTTAAAAAAAATTCCTTCCTAACTACTTGGGGAGTGTCTCCTAAGTGTCACCATAGTGAACTCGGATGCCCTGTGGTTGTCTGGGAAGAACCCCCACCCCAGACCTCAAAATCTGGTCTGGCTGAGATAGTGACAGTCTCTGCCTTGAAGACTTTGTCTTAACTTGTTCCATTTTTTCTTCCTTTTTCTCTGGTGTGCCTTTGATTTCTCCCTGCCTCTGCGAGTTCAGAAAACCTGATTTTTGGAATGTTCAGCCCGGGAGATAATTTTGCTGGAAATTAAGTCCTTACTTTTCATAGTCGGTAGTCTGTGAGAGGTGCTAAAAATCATTTGGTGTGGTAACAAGCTATGTTGCTATTGCTATGACCCTCAACTCTGAACTTTGGGGGAGATAACCTCCTGCAATCCTAGAATTTTCAGATTAGAAGCTTGAAGAGGCTCCCATCCAGAAGGAGAGTTAAAGGACAGAAATTTAACAAGTAACGTGGTGGATTAGAGCTGCGCTAAGAGAGAAGATTGAAGAACGCACATCAACCCTGCTGAGGCAAGCTGCAACTCCAAAGGTACAAACAAAAGGTACAAAATCTATCACCAAGCAGACAGGAGTCCCCTCCCCCATGACAACAGCTTAGAGTACCCCATTAACAAATGAGCAGAGTTCAAAAGTCCTCCCATTATACTCCATGGGAGAGACCATCTAAAAACTGTACCTACTTCCCCTTCTAGGGTGCCATGGTGCTCTCCTGCCAGGCATAAAACTGTGTAAAACTGTATATATTCTCTACCTGCAACCCTGAGCTCCCAGCACTCCCCTCCACTCTCACTCTGAGGTCTGGAGGCCTGTCCCCCAGGAGTCCAGATTCTTGGGTGATTTCTAGAGGGGTGTGGACAGGGCCTGGACTGCAGCTGGTCAGTGCTGATTCTATGGCATGGGAGTGAGGAGAGGACGGATCAACTGAGAGGGAACCACACCAGAGCGGCGGTGCCCCGAAGCTCAGAATAGCAGCCATTTTTGGCAGCAATAGGGTTCACCCATAGGTATTCTGGAGTCACACCCCCTGTCTCTCTGGGCAACCAGAGGAGGCCTGACTTCTTCTCAGGTGGCAAACAATGGCAGCCCTGTGAGTAAAGGGTTTGCCTCAGGCAGTACCGACCTGGGTAGAGCACAGGGACTATAAAATGCACAAGCAGAGTGGGGAGGTTCCCAGGGTGAGGCTGACCCAGAGGACCACTTTACTGAGCCTAGGATGCACCCTGTCCCCAGGGGATCATCAGCCTAAACAAAGGAGGGCAGTGAGAGGCTGGAACTGACAGGTAACCATGCTACGAATACAAACTACAGTTGAGACCATACAGCAGCATAGACAGAACCTGAGGCACAGGTTCTGGGAACTCAAAACAGCTTCTCTTCTGCAGGGGAATTTAGGAGGGACAGAAACAAATTCCCGCAAAGTTGTTCTGTTCTGTCAGTAACATCAATCAGGGGCAGGGCTGGAACTGAGTGAACAGCCCCAGCCTCCAAAGGTTGTCAGGCCTCACCTCCCCCTGCAAGAAAGTGGCAGAGAGCAGTGGCCTGGCTGAGCAGACATAGATCTTGTGATTCAGGCAGGTGCAAACCCCTGGACTATCTGCTTATTGGAGGCAACTGGGTCACAGCCCTGCGGGGTTATCAGTGACTGTGTGTGACAGAGGTGCAAGGTGGGGAAGGAGGCATCAACCTTCCCAGACTATCTATTTACTGGGTGGGTCTTCCTGACCTCACAGAGCACTAGAACAAGTCATATTTGAGTTGTCAGCAGACCCCTGTGATATAGTTGCCAGAGACCTTTTAAACTCTCCCACCTGAGACAGGTGCTGACTGAGACAATTGATTTGGACCTTTTGAACTGAGGCAATCACCCGAGGACTATCCAAGTGGTGGCCTGGGTGTATGGTTGTAAGAAGGACTGATTTTCCTTTTCCAATTGTTACCTGTGGGGTCAGGGTGAATTAATTGCTGGTATTTCTCCACAGCTGAGAATTCAACTCAGAGAAACTATTTCACTAAGGTCGGACAGCGACCAGCTGAAAAAAAGACAGAGCCACATAGTCCCACCACACCAAACAGGTCCCCAGTTTCTCAGTCCATAGCACTGTATGGGTCCTCGGCAAAGCCTCAGAGAAAAAGTAAAAAGGTATAAAATAATCATTGGGAGGAATAGCAGAAAAACTTTGGCAATATGAATAATCAGAGTAGATCAACCTCCCCACCACCAACAAGGAAAGATATGGCAGATGTAACTGAAGATCCCATTCATAAACAGCTGGCTGAGATGTCAGAAATTGGATTGCAAACAAGATTAATAGAATGGAGGAAAATTTGGAATTAGAAATTCGAGGAGCAATTCAAAAGTCGGAATTAGAAATTCGAGAAGAAATTCAAAAGTTATTGTGAGAATTTAAATAATTTAAAGACAAAACCACCAATGAATTTGAAACACTGAAGCACGAATTTGGAGCCCTCAAAGATCTGAAAAATACAGTAGAATCCCTCAGTAACAGAGTGGAGCAAGCAGAAGAAAGGTTTTCTGACATTGATGACAAAGCCTTTGAATGCTCCCAAACTCAAAAAGAGGAAGAGAAATGGAGACCAAAAACAGATCATTCTCTCAGAGGGCTCTGGGATAATTCGAAGAAGGCTTATATTCACCTCATTGGAATCCCTGAAAGTGATGAAGTGGCTCCGCAAGACACAGAGGCACTTCTCCATGAAATTATGAAAGAGAAATTTCCAGACATGCCAAGAGATTCTGAAATTCAGATAGCAGACAGTTTCAGAACCCCAGCATGACTCAACCCGAATAAGACATCCCCCAGGCACATCATAATTAACTTCACTAAAGGTAATATGAAGGAGAAAATACCGAAAGCAGCCAGACGTAAGAAAACCTTTCAAGGCAGAAGAGGGTCGTCATCGACTTTTACTCTCCTAAAGCAAAATAACTTTCAACCCCAGATCCTGTATCCAGCTAAACTGAGTTTCATTTATGAGAAGAAATTAAATACTTTAATGACATTCATATGTTGAAGAAATTTGCCATAACCAAACCAGCTCTTCAGGATATTCTCGGACCTATCCTCCATAATGACCAGCCCAATTCTCTACCACAAAAGTAAACTCACTCAGAAACTTTTGGTCAAACTCCAACTTCCACAGTGGTGAAAGGATTAAAAATGTCCACTGGACTT
>CAUYPK010040011.1:0-35393 GCA_963574355.1 Loris lydekkerianus | reverse complement strand
TCTTCTCTTTCTATTGTCTGTAAGATTCGGCAGGATCTATTTTTTGAAATTATCTTTTATCTTTATTTATAAATATTAGTTGTCTATTCTTTGATACTTTGGGAAAAAAATAATAAGAAGTAGTTAATTGATGACTCCATACTGAACCTCAGAGTCAAAGCTTTCTATAAGAGACACACTCTTATTTGACAATGTGAATGTTACTTTCTTTATATTATTATTATTATTGCTTCATACTTCATTGCAGCAATCGTCTGATTTCTTTCCTGAATGTGTTTGTCTTCGTTCGTTCTTTGCGAGGTTTTTGTTCTGGTCCCCCATCTTAAACATTATTATTGTTGTTAAATTTTAAGCCTTTTTAATTTTGTGAAGGCAAAAAGTGGAAGCCTAATGAACACATGGATATGTGAAAAAAAAAAAAAAATCACCAGAAAAAAACATATGTCAAAACTCATCAAAACATACACACATAGTGGTATATCCTATTATAAGTAAATTATATCTCAAAAATATTAAAACACACAGTTTTAACTTTTGTTTGAGGATCGTCCTGATCTATACTATCGGAACATAATAAGATAACCATCTTCCTAAATATACTTCTTCCAAGCCAAATGGACATACAAAAAGCTGCAGACTCTATACTGCTTAGGCTATTCACATATAAAATATATAGTTTAGATTCCCTGGCGTTAGGTTCTTTGATTTGTGCAACAGAATAGTAGTGGACGTTACCCTTGAAGACTAGTCACTATCATACATACAAGTGATATGGTGAGATCTCTCAATATGATCCTCCTTAAAAAAAATCCAAAGCAGCCTTCCTCAAGCTGTAAGGCCTATCACAGGCAGCATTAAGTTAAAGCTATTGCTGATTGTCTAAGGTCAAAGCATCTAAGCAATGTTAAAGGTCAAAGCTACAGAACAATGAACAAATTTTATAGCAACATCCTTTCAGATCAATGGTTCTCAACCTTCCTAATGCTGCAACCCTTTAATTCAGTTGCTCATGTTGTGGCGACCCCAACCATAACATTATTTTCGTTGCCACTTCATAACTATAATGTTGCTACTATTAGGAATCATAATGTAAATATTTGATATTTGGCAACCCCTAGTGGGGGGTCACAACCCATGGGTTGAGCGCCGCTGTTTTAGATGGTAGTTACATTAGTCACAGTTAATTCTGGATAACAGGGTAAGAAATTGCAAAGTGGTGCAAGAAATATTTAAAACAATTTAACAAGTAAAGTTTTATTTGAACATGTATTGAACACTTAAATCATGTACTGGCCCCAATGCTTTACATGTCTCATGTAACTTTCCCAAGTCTGAGATTATCATGCCCAATTTACATTTAGGGAAAATCAAGAATAAGAAGTAACCTAGCCAATGTGAATTACAAGATCAACAAACTCTTAGCCATTCTATTTATTCCTCTTAAAAATAAAGAAGTACTATACTCAAAAGGTGAACTCCAGATGCATTAAAGACATATGAAAGGTAAAATTAAAAGCTAATAGAAGAAAATATAGAAAAATATATCTGTAATCCATAGATTAGGAAGTACTTATTACCTATAAATTAAAATTTTGACAGATTTAAATACATTCAAATTAAGAAGACAGTACCATAGTGAAGTCAACAGATGATTGACACATTGGGAATTATTATTTCAAATATACAAGGAATTCTGGGAAACGAACAAGAAGTGGAACCCCAATTAAAAAGGCAGGCAAAAAGAAAGAGGCCAGACAAGGAAAGGGAAACCCAAAAGGCTAGCAAGGATGTGAAGAAATAAACAACATCTGCGGTAAATAGAGAAACACGAAATAAGGCAACCATGAGATTCAATTTAACTGACAAACAACCAAGATGTAGGATGTTGTACAATACCAAAGGCTGGAAAAAGTGTGAAAATAAGAATTCTTACATATTGCTGGTGAGGGTAAAAATTGGTGCTCCAGTTTAAGATAATCTGGCTGAACTTAGTGATACTAAATGTGTGAGTGATCTATACTCCGCAATACCATGTATGGATATATGCCCCCAAAGACACCCTTCCACAGCCATTAGCAACACATGAAAGTGTTTATTACAGAATTATTTGTATGCAAGGGTTAGAGTCAAACTGAGTATCCATCATTAGGGGAATTGGTAAGAAATTTGTGCTTGCTACATAGTTGGAAAGAAGGAACTAGATATACATACAACAACATGAACTAAATTAATGTAGCAGAGTAGTTATATAAATGCAAAACACAAAGGACTACAAAATTTTATGATAGCTACCTGACCAAGAATATTTTAAAAATACATTAGATTGGGTGCAAGAGGAGTAAGAAGGATAGAGTGCTGAGAGTTGAGATTAGCAAACATGACCAAAAATATGACCCAAATAAGAGAAGGCCTCTAAATATAGCTTTCTGCATCTGAAATATTTTACGTGATATAATCACATCAATTACCAAATTTGATAGATTCATACACTTTTTTCTAAGATGAATGAGCATTCTACACATTTTGGGTTTAACTATGACCAATTTGAAAATTCACTGCACTAGTTCTGGCCTATTGCCATCATAAATAAATAATGTTCAAACGGTGTGATGAAAGGAATACTGAACTAAGAATGTCAAAAGCTGTGACCCAGTCCATGCTAACTACTAATGTAAACTTGGCACAGTCATTTTATCTTTTTCAATCTGTTTGCTTTTCTGTAAAAATGGCTTTGGATTATTCACCCAAATCCCTCCAGCTCTAAAATTATTTCACTTTACTTTCAGAATTAATATTTGTTCATATGAAATCATTTTCTCTCTATTGCAACTTCTGCCTACTTCCCCCTCCTCCCAAAATGCAAAAATCAAGAGTATCAAAACAGATTCAGAAAAATGATGTAGCAATAAAAGTGAATAGCAACTTAGTTTTAGGGTAGAAAGGAGAAAACATTCAAAAGATACGGTGATTTGTACAGTCTTTTCAACTATCCAAAACTAAGCAAGGTTAATGTGAGCCCAGGTTCAGAAAATCTACTACCTCAAGGATCTTAGTAGATGCGAGTTCATTATCCCTTCTCAAAACACATGTTAAAATCTCTCAAAGAGCTTCTCCTTAAAGGCCCTAAATTCCAGCTTCTCTATATCAGTTCTCAGATAAAACACGAGTTTGGCAAAAGATGATCTTCCACATTAAAAATGTATGATTCCAAAAATGACTAAACTAGGTACACTCAGCACTATCTACTTAAAAAAACTCACAAAACCAAGTATCCTGTTAGAATTGTGAATAAAATTAATATGAAGACCTAAAGAGTAAAAGAAATCAGAATATATTGTAGACTGGTGACCATGAATAATATCTGAGGTATCTAAAGAATAACAGTGACGCAAGTTGAAATGTGAATATTTAAAATATCTAAAAAATTGAAAATAAGAATATTTCAAGAGAAAACAAGATTTTCAATACAGAATGCACAACAATAAACACAGAAAATTAACATCATTTGTAGACATATTCCATTCTCATTTAATTTTAAATATAGATGGGGGAGGGAAAGGAGGGTGGGAATTAAGAGATCACAAAACATCTGTTACTAATAATTTCAGCACAGATGTAGATGTCGCTGAAAGGAGATGAAGGTTTTCTCATGTTGCCATACTGCAAGGTTTTCTATGAACAGCCATAGTTTATTCCTCCATGTATGACGTCTCCTATACATAATGTTGATTTGGGAAGTGTGCACATGGACAGATAAATGTAACATGTATTAAATTATAGGAGGCTGTCTGGAGAAAGAAAAATATCTTCTTAAAGAATGAAAAATAATATTTTTTTTAAAATTTCATAGATATAACACAAGCATCTCGACTTTTTTCTTTTCCTTTTGTAATCTTTCAATTTATCTACATCCATCTTATATACTTCACACTGTTTTAAGAAAATCAATAAAGTTCTATTTACTGAATATTTTTCTCTGAAAACAATCTTAAGACAAATTTTACTTACTAGAGAGTACTCTGCTATTTAAGTAATATATTAAAGTGCCTTATTTTCAAGCAACTCAGTGTCAGGTTAACAAACAGTATTACCTCCCCACATCACAGTTACGAGCCAGACGTGCTCACACCATACTGAAACGTTTTATTTAGTAAAATTAATGTCCTAAGAATGCTTCCTTTAGCAATACTCAAACACTCCCATCCAATGCCTACATAATAAATTAGATTTAATTTTAACTAAGGATGCCACAAACTTACCACTACATGCATACTAATTCTACTTTTACTTTTTGCCTAGTTCAATGATTCTTTAGCCAATAATAGTACAGGAGCCACCCATTTTCAAGAGCATTTTTAAAAACCATTTTATCCTATTTCCCTAACCTGGGCACTTTTCCAGATAAAAAATTTTTGACTTTTCGCTCTCTATTAGAAATGAAAAACATGATTTTCCCCATAAATTAGTGATCATGCTGCAAAGATTAAGAAATATTTTTCAATACCAAATACTATTTCTACATTTTCATCAACTTTTCTAGCCTCTCATTGCACTTTTGCACACTAATGCATACATTTTCTTCCAACATCTCATAATTTTCCTCTTCTTTTGCTGCAATTCAATCAATACGGGTAGTTAAAAGTAGCTAACAATATAATTCCACATGGTATTGCATCTGTGTTTACATCTGGCTGTAATCACATACTTAGAAGTGATTTACACAAGAGAATGCAAAAAGGGGGGAAACAAAAACAAAAATGAAAAATAATTATGCTGTCACTTTTAAAATATCATTCTCAATTCAACAGAGCATCACCATGTTTCAAAGCTACTAAAATTGCAAACACAGGAGGGTATGGTACTTCAAAAAGGAATACAAAAGCATTAACCAAATACATGCTTTTTTCTCAGTTATCTGAATACAAGGTTGATGCCTTCAATTTATATTGATGCTTTCAATTTATGTATCAATAAGATACTTCAGTTTAGCTCTAGGCTACAATTGTGCATCTCATTACCCTGTTGTAGTAAAGTTCCTCAGCTCATACAAAAAAGTAAATGAATCATACCTATTCAACTACTGAGCTCTTGGGAATCAGAATACCAAATTAAAGAAATATGTGTCAAGAAAGGAAAAACCATATTTATATATACATACATAAATACATACATACATGTGGAGAACCCTGACACTCTAAAATGAAAAATTCACACAGGCTTACCTGATAATTCTGGTAATTCTTATTTAATTCAAGACAAAGAGCATGACTACTGCATTATGGTACTGGTATATTGGCACATTTATTCAAACACCATTAAAAATAATTAAGGAAATAAGTATCTCTAACATTCTACCTAACAAACGGCTTAAAGTTTAACATAACTGTAGGACACAAAACAAATAGTCATAACTAAATATATTAAGTCTCATGCAATTATTTATATGTGAAAATTATATCAGTTTACATGGTATGCTGAAAGTAGGAGCTCTTTGAATATAAGCATACAATGAACAAACTACAGAGACTTTTCACTGTACTTAAAACCTCAAAAGAAATGTATATCCCTTAATTTATAATTGGTAAATTTAAAATTTATACACTACCTGATTCTTAACTAAGGAGATGGGACGGGGAGAGGACTGCCTTCAGGAAAAGGGACTGAAGGAGATGGACGGGATGAAAGCTAAGTGTCACTAACACCTGAGTGACGGCTGGTTAACATGTACTTTAGTGGCTATATGCCAAACCATCTACAACATACATCTACACACTTATGGAAAAACAATTAAACAGTATAATTAATTAACTAATTGCAATTTTTCCTGCATACGTGGGCATTAACATCTTTTAGCATTTAAAAATATGCTGTACGTTTTAATTCTACTATGAATTAAGAAGAGATTAAAAAATATAGTACATATGCAAAATAAATCTGGACCATTACATATTCTTCTCCAAACCTAAGAACATAAAAATCTTTTCTTAAAAAAAGAATACAGCTGCTCTAAAGCAAGAATGAATAACAAAGCAATCTCAATTCAAGATTTAAATAACTCAAATTTATAAAGTTATTCAAGTTAAAACATTCCTACTTATTTCTAGTCTTGGCAAAGTAGCAGTAAGAATCAGAATTATACTGACAGTCCCCATCAGCACAGGACACAGAGAGACTTAAGACACTGCTATACCAATAATCATTTTTGTTAGCATCCTCTGCTGGTGGTTTCCAATGACAGCAAGTGGAAATGGTGGTAATGACAGAAAGATATGTACCTGCTATTCCTTCTAAAGTGAATTAATCAGCATGTGGTCATTAGTAGCTAGAGTACATTTCTCAAAAAAAAAAAAAAAAAAAAGAAAAGAGAATCACTGAGAGTAGAAAGTAGAAAATGAGAAAAGACAGATTTTTAAAATACAACCAACAAAGCATTAAATTATAAATGGTAAAAACCAGTTCAAGGAATTCCAATATCACTCCTTTGTAGATGACGAACATCATTACCATAAAGTTACCACACAAGGTTTGATGCTTTGGCCAAACCTGGCTCAATTAGTTTACCCCTGTCAAGTTACATTACTTGATACTCCCATTAATATCCTACCCTTAGATATATTCCAGAAAGGAAATTAAAATGTTTTACTGAAAGCTTAGCAGTAAAATCTACAAATCTGCACACCTTATTTCAAAATGAATAAAAATGCTATTTACATATAAATAACAATATGAAGTATTCCTATGACTATTGCCCACTGTATACATCACATGTTTATTCATTAAAAAGATGTAAGAGCTAACATTTTTCAAGCAATCGTCTCCAATAAACATCTGCAACTTAAATATGACTGCATCACTAAGAAATATTAACCAGCACCTACCCTAAGGTTTCACAACACAATGGGGTATAACTTCATTTTTAATTCGCAAAATATAAAGCTAAATCAAAAGGCATGTCTGTAATCATCAGCAATGGATGAAATGCATTTGAGAACAAAAAGAAATACGAGGACAGAGCCAAAAGTGATGAAAATGGAAGATACCTGTAGTAGTACAGTGCTATCTTAAACACCTTTTGTTTTCTGAGAGTAATGCGTACTGCAGACAAGACGTTTTGTGCTAAACAGCCCCAAATCTGTTTTTCTAATATTAAACACAAAGGAAAAACACTGACAGCAAGCGTGGTAAATAATCCCTCCCTTGAGAATGAAAGCAGCAGACAGGAGGGGGCTGACATACATGCAGGAGAAAACTAAACACCATCTTTTTTCTACCTGCACAAGTTGCCATTTGCTGCAGCGATCAAGAACCTCTTTTTCCTGTTGATTTCAAGTACCTTTCAGGATAGCTTTTTTCCCTCTTAAGTCATCTGTTGATATGCCTTACGAATGTAATATTCATATCACAGAATCTTTAGGAGAAAAATCCATTCTTTCCTGTTCAGGTAAACATGTTTACAGCAGCTGCACAGACGCTGGGTGGTTCAGACTCACATGTCACACACATGTCGTCAGCAACAAGAAAAGCCCCTTTCTCTGGCGATCAACATTTTAAATAAGGTAAAAAGCGAGCAGCCCTTTCCGAACCAACTTACCTTTCATAAAGCCACATCAGCAACAGCGGCAACAGCTCAGTATAGAACACACTGTTTGACGCTAAAACAGGAAATTAAAATTGCAGTAGCCTATGCTCCGCTCCTTGCTATATAACAAGTCATCTCTCCACAGTGTGAACACCAAAATACCTTTCAATCATAAGAGACGTCTTTAAAATGCAAACATTTATTTGAATAATTAAAAATCACTCGTGAAAAGCAGTGATTTAAACGTCGGCTCAAATATATTAAAAATATGTTTCACGTTTTGGAAGCAAACATCTTGGAACAGCTTAAAAATCTTCGTATCTGCTTCTAGACAGGAAATCCCACACAAAATCTAAAATTGCCAGGAAAGGTTACAAAACCTCGCGTTTCGCATCCCAGAAGGGAGGGAGAAAGGGAGTCCAGGAGTAGGGGCTGGGGGGTGGGGCGGGGGCAGCACGAGAGAGTTTTTTACTTAAACACGTATTTCCTCATTTTCTGGACGCCCCGGCCATCCCATCATAGGCGCATGTATTCCCCCACTCTCAAAACTCGTTTTAAAAATAACGCAGGAGCCCAAAGGAGCCCCCTCGGTCCGAAATGTACGTGTAATTCCTTATATAGACTCGGCTGCAGCCGGCGGCAGGCCCGTTGCCGCCCATTATTATACAAACAGGTACCCGGGCTGGGCGGGCGGGGGCATCTCACCCCGCGCTCCTGCCGCCCCCGGGCGGACAAGTCTCGCCCCTCTCGCCACAGGAACTGTCCAGACAATAACAATCAGCAGACATTTCGCTGCTGAGCAAAAGGGAGGGAAAGCACAGAAGCGCCTCGAGATAAGCAGAAATACAATCAACTTACAACGTCTCTCCAAACTGGAAAAGGCGACTGTGCAACCACCACCACATGTTCGGGTCTCGATCTCTCTCGCTGTCTCTCTCTCTCTCTCTTTTTCAACTCTCACGCCAGGCAGAGGGGTGTGTATCTCCCCTGGCACATCAGCACAAATCAATAAACACTGCAGCTGAAGCGACAGCAGCAGCCCCGCGCGTCCGTCGGTCGGTCCGCCCCCTCCCCCACCCTCCTTCCACCCGAGACCGAGAGCGCCATCCAAGCTCCATTATCCGGCGGCATCAGCGCTCCGTGCGTCCGGCCCAGGTAACAACTTCCCCAAAAAACGAAAGAGAAAAAAACCCATCCCAGCGCGGAGAGCTAGTCTGCGCCGGGGAGGGGGGAATCTGTCCGCGGTGTTTCCCGGTCTCTAAGCCCAGGTAACAACTCCACAAACACACCCGCTGCCCTGCTCGCCGCCATCCACAGCAGCTGCAAGTAGGTGTCCGTTTCTGCCCGTGTCCCCTTGCCGCCCCATCCGCTCCCCCATAAAACCCGGAGCTGCCTCGCGGGGCTCTCCAGGGAGTCCCCAGGCCGGGGGTCGGGCCGCCGTGGCCCGAGGCGCAGAGGGAGGAGGAGGGGCGCTTAGGGACCCGCACCTCCTCTGCGCCTCTAACCCCCGGTCCGCCCGCGCTCCTCGCCGGCGGGTCCCAACTTTACCGCCGCCGGCCGAGCCCGGTCCGCCCGCGGCGCGCACCGCCAGCGCCCGCGCACACGCGCGCACGGACGACACGCAGCCCGCGGCCGCCCCGTCCCACCGCCGCCGCCGCCCGCCGCGCGCCCGCAGCAGCCCGGCCCGCCCGGCCCGAGCCGCGGGGCCAGAGCGACGGCGCCAGCCCGGGCCGTGGCGCGCGGAAGCCACTTTGCACGGTCAGCGCCGGGCACAAGTTTGTTCCTCGGCTGCCGGGGGGCCTCGGCGCAGAGAGAAAATAACGCCGAGGGGGCTGGGGAGGAGGGGGAGAGGGAGGTGCCGAAGGGCAAAAGAGTGGGGAAAAGTGCGAAAAGAAGCAACAGCCGCTCCACCCGGGACCAGAAAAGTGGCTGGCCGCGTCCGGGCCGCCCGCCCTGCGCCGGGGATGCGGCGGCGGCGGCGGCGGCTAACGGTCCAGGGAGGAGGCAAGGGCGGCAGGAGCCGCTAGGCGGAGAGAGACCAGGTAAGAGACATAACGGTTCAGGGAGAGCGAGCGGCCGCGGCGCGGCTCCGGCAGCGGCAGCAGCGGAGGGGGGCAGAGAGCACTACTTTCTACTTTCCCACTCCACTTTGCCTGTCCCTGCCCCGGCCGCCCCCAGCCCAGCTCGCCCCCCTCACCCCCGGGGGCGCCCCGGCTGCCCGGCTCCCCCTGACTCCGCCGCTCCCCGGTCCCCTCCGCCACTCACCGTTATTGCGCCGCGGGTTCGCCTGCTTTCTGCGCTTACACCTGGGGCCATCCGCCATGATCCTCTCGCTTGTGTCTAAATGCTCGAGTCACCTCCTCCCCCTCCCTCCCCCTTCCCCCCCACCCCTCCGCCTCCACCCCTCCCCCCTCCCCACCGCACCTGGTTTACGACACTCGCGGCTTTACGACATCACCTTCCTTACACCTAGAGGCGCTCGCTCTACGGCCGGAACCTTGTTGCTAGGGACAGGACGGTTTGCGGCAACCGTAGACACTGCTGAGTTTGAATTGAGGGGCGAGGGAAAAGTTTGCTCAGGTGTGGTAGGCTGAGGGAAGGAAGGTGTTGGGAGGCTGTGGGGACGTGGTCAGAAGAGCGACACACTGTCGGAGTAGGAAAGGTAAAGTTGGAGGTTCAGCGGCGTTCTGCTTCTGAAGTGGCCACACCCGCCGCGGCTGCCTGGGGCACGGACCCGTCTGGCTCGTTTTCCTCTGCACCCTGTGCCCTTGGAGCTGGCCCTCGGAGAGTTTCGAGGACCCAGGCTGCCCTATTTCTGAAGGTTGGGCTCGGATCCCACGCCTCGTTTCTCCCCTCGGCGCAGTCGGGGCCAAGGTCGTGCTCTAGACTCCCCCGGGAGTTCCCTTAATTTGGGGAAGGGCAAGTTCGGGGAACGGTGATGAACTGATTCGGGAAGCTCGGCTTCTGACGGGCGAGGACACGCGGTGTCATGAGAGTGACTACCTGACCCTCTCAGTTCTCAGTCCCTTCCCTCCACGGACGCACGGTTTTCCCCCAAGCGAACCGGGATGGGAAGTGACTTCAGTTAGATTGAACTTTGGCTGGACCGAAAGAGAGGCAAGAAGTTCCGCTTGTGAGCAGCCTCGGCAGTAAAGCAAAATGAGTAATACCCACACTGTGCCTTTCTCACTTCCCCATCCGTACCAGGTTCTCACCTGCTGTCACCTCAGCCGCCCCCACCCAACCCTTGCTCTCTGCCCTCCCCGCTTTCCTCTTTGGGTAGACCCGATCGTAGGCGTCGAGATTTGGAGTTAAGGCATTCACAGGCCGTGGTTTCCTACCTAAATGAACGGTCATCGCTATAAAAAGACCTTAAGGCAAGAAACTGGTAGATTACTGGTTTTATCTTAAGTCCTTAACTTTTAACAAGTTTGGGGATTTCTGAAAGACCATGTAGATAACACTACAAATACCAAGGAAGTCGTCTTCAGTATTCTCTGGGATTTGGATTTGGCTTTCTCTTCCTGCTCCCCGCCTCTTTGTAATGAGAAAATGTCTTTGGTACCAATCTTACGAAATGAATGAGTAAAGCCGTATTTCAAACAGTGTAGATATAAATTAACTGTGTAAGAGTTATTGGTAGAGAAATTGAGAACACTAAAATGTGACAGCAATAGAAATAGTAAATCATCTGGCAGAGTGCTGACACATAGTAGGTGCTCAATAAACTTATGCCAATAAATTTGCTGTATGTATGGCAGGATTCTTTATTATGTTAATCTTTTAACCAACTTCCAGAATTTTAGAAGATTCATTAATAATCTCTTCAAACCTTTCAACGGAAATAAATTTACAGCTCAAGTCTGGTAATTTAAAATTAGAAAGTTTAATCCTGAATATAAATGAAAATTTTCTCTCTCACATTTGCTTTGGCATTTTGAGAAGTAAATGCATTATTTATTGGTGCATAATCTGTGACTGTAAATATTCTTTGCTACACATTATATCTCTATATATACATTCACCCTTAGTGCCAAAACTAGAATCATTATTCTTAATGATCATTTTAAGTACAAGCGATCATTGCTTTCCTCAATAACCATGTTAACTGAAACTTGTACATCAGAACTGTGTCTTTGCTTTGCTTCGTTCAATGGAGATCTTTTCTTCTTTTAAGATTTGCATAATGTAGAGTGCAGGCCCCATATACTGAGAGTGGCAGGTTCAAACCCAGCCCTGGCCTAACTGCAATTAAAAAAAAAAAAAAAATAGCCGGGAGTTGTGGCAAGCGTCTGTGGTCCCAGCTACTCTAGAGGCTGAGGCAGGAGAATCTCCTAAACCCAAGAGCTGGAGATTGCTGTGAGCTGTGATGCCTCCGCACTCTAGCCAGGGCGACAAAGTGAGACAGAGTCTCTAAAAAACAAAAATAAAAAAAAAAAGATTTGTATAATGTTAATCAGCTACCTTCTGAATTGGGTTATAGACTTGATCTTTTATCAGCAATTTCTCCCCCATGCCGACCCCCACCCCCAGCTTTTTACAGCTGCTTTAATTTACAGCTAGAAAGGGAAAAAAATATATGTCCTGACTCTAGCATGCATATTATATCTACCCTTAAACTTAAGTGGTATTATATATGCCTCCCAAGCTTCCTTCCATGTTCATCCTTATCTTAAAATCGTAAGAAGACAAAGAGACACGGTGAAGTAATTTTCTTCTTTCTGTTAGTGGTTACTGGTTTAGTTGGCTTGGGCTAAACTTCATTTAACTGTATGGACAAGTAACTTTTCAGGCAACTTCTTTTTCCCTCTTGTCCATTTCTGTGTCCTCAACACTTTGCAGAGGAACTAGCCACATAGTAGATGCTCAGTAAATATTTCTGAAGTAAATTAATATTCTTACCCTTTTCTGAACCTATTCTTGGTGATGAAATATGTAAAATAAATAATCTACCTTCATCACATTAGTCCTTGGGAATAGTTGAGCCATTACTGTCATTTATATCCTAATTAATTGCTCTTTTAGTTTTGCCTTAATCTTTTTCCCAAAATGATCAGCCGTTTCTACTTTTAGAATATGCACAGGAAGGATGAGGTCTGACAATTAAGTTCATGAACTTATCCTAGAAAGAGTGTTACATACCTTATTACTGAATTTCACTTCAGTCACCTTTGAAGTACTCCCCTTGGGAAGCTAGGACACCAGCACTACCTTTGAAGTACTCCCCTTGGGAAGCTAGGACACTACCACTAGTCTACCCTTCAAAGCAATTTTGGAGCTCTTTTTCTGGAATGACCATCAGAGCTGTTGTCACGACACACAAAAATACGCAACAACAATGATGGACGCTGCTCAGCAAGATACTTTCACATGTCAACACGAACACAGCTGTGAGACAGTGATATACCAAGGTTATGAATCCTTACCCACCTTGAGTTTGTCCTGTTGCTGCAGGTGACCACATGGTGGCAAGTTCATGTACTCAATTGTCTGACCTCCTACACGACCAGGTCGGATGGGCATGCCAGAAAAAGTTTCCAAAATAACTTTGAAGGATGGACTACGCTAGGCACTACCATCAGTACATAGCTCCCCAGGGGGAGTATGTCAAAGGTGACCATAGTGATACTCGGCAATAAAATAGTCAGTATAAAGTACTTTTTCTAGGATAAATTCGTGAACTTAATTGTCAGGCCTTGTGGGGGTTTTTTTGTTTGGTTTTTTTTTTCAGGCCTTGTATTAATAGCCCAAACCTTCTAATGTGAAACTTTCAACTTTGTAAAAATCTGTGATTACTATATATTATGAATTGAATATTCAATTAATATACTTTGTTTTATCAAAAATGTTGAAATCTATACTAGAAAGAAAGACAAAAGTAAATCTTGGAATAAATTGCAGCTTTAAACCTGGTGCATGTGTAATGATTGCTTCTTATCTTTTAAATATACAGAATTGGGGGGGAAAGTTTAACAATCAGTTAATAAAAGAAACAAATTTATTACAATTGAAGTTTTTAAAAAATCAAACTATAAGAGATACTAATAAGAGTTTAACGTGTATCCTGCATTCTTGGTTTTCAGTAATTGAGCCACTATATGATGAAAATTCAGTAAATACTTGTATTTTTAATATGTAAAAAAAAATGTTACACTCTGCTTCTATTGAGCACTGGGATTATATAGGCTGAAGGAGAGATATTCTAAAAATACTATACAATCTTTTCCAAATGTACGGGGGAAAATGTAATTTTTCAATATTGATTTTTTTCTATAAATTTTTCATAAACCCTGTACACCTAATATTTGCTTTACATATAAGATACATGTATAAATTAGGACAAAATTTGACATGAAATTATTTTAAGTTTAAAATATACATATTTCATAATGTTCCACATCAAGCATGTAATTATCACATTCTTCACTATTTTCACTTCCAAAATATTCTTGAGAAATGCAACTTTGAATTTTCTAATGTTCATCAAAATTAAAAGTTGATTAATTTCATTGAACAATTACCTACTGATCCTACTCCTTAATTCAATACTTAATTTTAATCTTAAGAGTTTTGAAGAAAAAAAGAAATTTATTACATGTTATCCCTCAAAGTAAAGACTATAGAGGTCCCTTAAACCTTTTCCTCAAACTATGGCTCAATTGTGATTCTGGGTTTGTAATTCAAAATGGTACAAAAGAGAGCAGTGGTCATTTCACTGTTACGATCACTGAGTCAGGAAGGAAACATGAGTACTGGGTGATGCAGAACCAACAGTTGTCCTCAGGACCCACGCCTGTTCTAATAAAATCTCCCAGTAGTTGATCAAAGGAACAAATGTTTTCCCCATACCTTATCTGTATTTTATCACAAAATGGTTTTTCTCCCTCTGAGGAATAAGACTTTTATTTTTAATTTAAGTCAATGAAATGTTAACACATGGAACTTCTTATTTGAGGGGCAGTTTTTCAGGATCACATCTAAATAGATAAAAGTATAAACATACATAGAGATGCTTACAGGAGGATGTCAGTCAACAGCCAAAGAGTAAAACTAATCTTTTCCATAAAATGACAATAAAGGAGTACTTTTAAAACTGCCTCAGAAGATTATAATTTTTATTAATAGTACATATGAACATGAGTAACTTCTTTTTCTATACTTAGAACTATTGGTAGGTAATTCACAGTAAAGAGAAAGCAACATGCATATTTTGGTTTTAAGTGAATTTTAAGTATTCACCATATCAGGGATCTAATATCTGGTTTCAACTGCTTTTTTTCCCCTTTGTCCCTGTGTATTTCTTTTCTCTGCCATCTTGACTTATTTTAGCAGCTGACTGGTCCTGTTACAGAGTGTGGCTGTTTCTTTGACCTACAGGGCTGGCTTTCTATAATCCACAGATCCTCACTTAACAATCACTGCCTCTGTTAAATCCTTGGAGTATATATATTTAAAATATTTGCAGTCAGTAACAGGTTTTAGATGTTCCACCATTGTGTTGAACTCACATGAAAAAGCTGGTGATCAGAAATACCCTGTGTTAAATTATATCTGCAACTTTTGAGTTCCCTGGTCAGACCCTTCTTTTTCTCTTCAGACCTCATGCCTCTGTTTCTTTGCTCACTCTCTTTATCCCACCTATATAAGTAGATCAGACATTGTACCCTACCCTACTGTTTTACTTTTTAATCATTCTCTTCATCTTTCTTTGTCCTAGCTCTGTTTGGATCATTTTCCTTTCTCTTTTTGTTCAAGATTTTTTGAATTGTTCCAACTCTGTGAAATGCTTTGCCTTTTTGTGTTATGCTTGTTATTCTCTGGCCCTCAAAGTCCATTCTCTGCCTTTCCACCCTCTGAGGATCTGACTTCTCTGGACCACATCACCCAGGGTCCTTTGCCCTCTGGTTTCTGTTTGGTTTCAGCCAATTTGGAGGCATTGGCAAATGATCAGAGGAAGGAAAGAGAGAGAAGTCAGGATATTCCATTCCCTCCTGCCTGGCTGTGGCTATAGCTTCATTTCCCTACCTAAGCTCCATGGCTTCTGTAGTGCTGTCCCATGGCCACAGGTCCAGCAAGTTGCAGAAACTACTTCTTTGCTCTGTCTCTTCAGGCCTAGGGGCGGTATTGGTTTGATGTTTTATCATTCCTTCCCTTAAATCTATCCACACTTTTATAAATCATCTCTGTTAAACTCTCTACGATTTTCTCTTTGTGCAATATTGTTCCTACCAGGCCCATTTTATATAAAAATAAAATGTTTTTTAACGTTATTTCTCATCAACCAAGAATTCTGCTGTTTCTATTAATTATAACACTGAAGTTTGAATATGATGTAAACGTCCTGTATCGTTTATTGAGCAAGTATGGGCAGTCCCTAAGTTACAAATATCCGACTTAACATACAACTGGCACTTACAATGACAGCTGTTACAGTAAGTCACCGAGGTACAAACATCCAACTGATGAACAACTCACACTTATGAATGGCGGCTCTTAGAGGTAATAGGTAAGTGTGCCTGCACCAACTGACATACAAATTCAGCGTAAGAGCAAACTATAAAACTTATGTCGTTCATAGCCCAACGGCTGCCTATGTGTGTACTCGTGTTCTAATGTGTGTACATGCAAAATCTGGCAAATACCATCCTGTAGTATATAGTAACTATCTGTGGAATGGTGGCTCTGCTTTAATTGATCTCAAATATAGGTGAGGCTCCTTTTAATATACTTAAAACGATGAGAGAAAAACACAAAGCTACAGTATTCAGGTAGAGATAGCTGTTGTCTCCACTATGTTTTTTTCCTCTCTTTAATGATAGAACTGTCCGTTCTAATCGCATGGCCACTTGAAATAATGACTCTGTTTCCCTTCTTGCATGTACCTACGTGTGACTATGCTTTTCAGTCCTGGCCAATGAGACATCAGAGGAAGTAGTGTGTGCAACATCTTCACAAGGAGATGCTTCACCATTCTTTCCCTTCTTCCCACTGGCTGAAATCATACCCGCTGGCTAGAGCTTCTTAAGCAGAACACCAGGATTGAAGGAGCCCAAGCCCTTGAAGAAATACCATCCTTGGACTTCTCACCTCCAGATTTCTTCTATAGAGAGGAAAATTAACTTACATCTTATTTAAGTCACCCTTATCTTAGGTTTTCTGTCATGTGCAACCAGAGATAATCCTGTTCAATGTGGGCATACACATTAGTGTTCTTTTGCTGCTGTAAAATATTACCACAAACTTAGTAGATTAAAACAATATATATTAATTGTCTTATAGTTCTTCAGGCCAGTTGTCCAACATGGGTCTCACAAGGCTAAAATCAAGGTTTTGGCAGAATTGGGTTCCTTCAGAAGGTTCTCGAGAACACTTTTTAGCCCTTTCCATCGTCTAGAACAGCGGTTCTCAACCTGTGGGTCGCGACCGACAGGAACAGTATTAAAGGGCTGCGGCATTAGGAAGGTTGAGAACCACTGTTTTAGAAGCGGCTCACATTCCGTAGTTCTTGAGCCTCTTCCTCCTTCTCCAGAGCCAGCAACAGCCAACAGTGTCCTTCTCATGTTACCCATTCACTACTTCTCCCCATTCTGCCGTCCTCTTCCTACAAAGGCACTTGTAAGGGCCTCTGTAACTAAATTGAGACCACCCCAATAACTCAAGATACCTTCCCATGGTCAGCTGATTAGAGAGCTTAACTCCATCTGTAACTTTAATTCCCCTGTGCCATGTAACCTGACATATTCACAGGTTTTGGGGATTATGACATGGACATCTTTGGGCGCCACTCTATTCTGCCTGCAGCAATATATAAATTTTCAGCTTCGTGAGAAGTATGTTTTCTGTGTTTGTTCATCTTCAATTTGTGTATGACTTTATAGCATGATGCTAATTGGCCATTAATTTATATGACATTTACTATTGTGCCATGTAGAAGTTTTGACAATTATTCATTTATTCAACTAATGTTCTTGATATTCTATGTAACAAATACTACATGAGGCTATAAATGCCTAATACAGTCCCTGCCCTCAAGAAGCTTACGTGTTTGCAGGAGAAACAGATGTACAAAAGGGCTGTTTTACAAATGGTATGGTGTACCTTAGACATTCCCTGCAGTCTGGGAAATCTTTCTTGGAAAAGTGTTGGAATCTGTCAGATTCTATCACTGTAATCCGAGCACTCTGGGAGGCCTAAATAGGAGGATCCCTTGAGCTCATGAGTTCAACACACAGCCTGAGCAAGAGTGAGACTCTATCACTATTAAAAATGAAAAATACTGGCCAGGAGTCATGGCAGGCACCTCTAATCCCAGCTACTCTGGAGGCTGAGGTAGGAGGATCACTTAGAGGCAGGAGGATCACTTAAACCGAGGAGTTTGAGCTAGACTGATGCTATGGCACTTTAGTCTGGACAACAGAGTGAGACTCTGTTTAGGGAAAAAAAGAATCTGTCAGAAGAATGAGGGGGTAAAGTATTAAAGGCAAAAGTCACAGTATATGCAAAAATCTCAAGATGAAACTGTAGTGCTTTGGGGGCACAGATCCGATAGAAGTAAAGCATTGAAAAAAGGGGGTACACAGCCTCAAAGATGAGGCTGTAGAGGCAGGTAGGTAAGCAGGAGCCAGAATATATGGAGGTGCTGAGGATTTGGGATAGTATATTGAAAGCAAAAGTAGGTCATGAAAGGATAGAGAGAGTCTACGTTATTCAAGATGTTAATGCTCTGTGACAGACAAGACAAAGTGAACAGGACAGCAAGTATTAACAGAACATTACAGTTTTTTACATTTGAATAATAATTTAAAAAGCAATAATTCATCAAGAAAAAGCAGCACAAATAAAAGGTGTGACTATTCAAATCAAGCACAAATGAAGAATAACATTTCCAGATTATATTGACAACTAGTGTGGTACAGCTTTACCTGTATGGAGTTGAAACATTCTTCTTAGTAAAGTATCTCAAGGAAGGGAAAAAAAATATCCGATGTAGTCAATACTAATATGAAACCAATATACAAACAACTACATGCCCATACAAATAATAAAACACGAATATAGTCTAGCAAGAGGTACAGGGAGTAGGGAGGGCAATTGGCAGGATCTCCCCTAATGTGCACAATGTGAGAGTGTTCAGCACACCCCCTGGGTGAAGACTCAACTACAACTTGAATTTAGAGCCAAAAAAATGTAACATGAAAATTTGTATCCTCATATTAATTTGAAATAAATAATAAATAAATTCAGTATTTTTTAAAAAAAGTTAAACAATATAAATCCAAATATTTTCTAGGTTTATAATATTAAAAAATAATTCCAGGCAACATATTCTTAACAGTGGTCTTTCCTAATACCACCTTAGCACATTTCAGGCCTTAAAAATTATATGTTTCTATATTCAGATAACTGAATAAATATAAAAAAGAAGTCCCCCATGTATAAATACTTGCCATTTTTTCTTTTCTAGATTACCTTGTATGTTTCCAAGGTGACAGATTAGTTTTCTTTCTCTGGATTTTAGGTTATCTCGGCTCTTCCCCAGGAGTATGGGAATCCTTGGGAGTTACTCATCCTGCCCCACATAGGTAGCAATTCCCTCATATATTTCAGAGCATGTTGTACATTGCCACTACCATAGCATGCATCACTTCTGTATTTTTAAACATCTGTCCCTCTCCTACTCTGGGCTTTCCATCTTTATATTTCTGGTGCTGAAATAAATGCTCATCTAATGGGAAGTACACTCAATAATTATTGAAAAAAGGAAAGTACGGAAAAAAACATTCCAGCACGGGTTTTGTGAAAAGCAAATGGGATAGTATGTATGAAGTGTTTCACGTGATATGTGTCATGACATGGTAAATAGTAAATGAAAGGTAACAAAAGCAACTTCCCAGGCAACTTTACAGTCAAATTATAAAGGCATAATTCAGTAGAATTTCTACAGAGTGCTTTTCTGTTCAAGGCCAAAAGATAATGTTTATCCCTGAAAATGTCACTTAGGCATCGGTGGAATGATTCTAACTAAAGTGCAAAAAGAAGAAACAAAGCATGCTGTTCATTTAACCCTAGTTGGAATATTATATTGCCTAGAAATGCTGTTGGCTTTTATTTGCTATGTGATTTGAGGAACTGTCTACACAATAAGTGAGCTTCCATTTTGAATGGTTCTAGCATTAAAAAGGACATATTTAAGGTAATGGATATCCTGAGTATGCTGATTTATTCTTTATGAATTATATAAATGTATTAAATTACCACATGTGCCCCCAAACCATGTTTATTATGGATCAGTTAAAAAAGTAAACTTCTGATCCTGGACAAAGAACATTATTTGCAATGCAATTAGATGGGATATCAGGGATATCATGCTTAAATATCTTAGTTTCTTTATAAAAATATAAAGGTTATGAAAGACTTACAAAAACCATTTTAGTTTTGTTTCTTGGTTTGCATGTATGCACACCAGTTGAAACTGATCCAAGCAAAAAGATAGGAATTTATAAAAAGGATGCAGGGAATTTTGTATGTTTCCTTTTATTCCTAAAATCTGAGAGTAGATGTGCAGTAGGTCTTAGAAGTGAAGAGTCGGAGCATCTTTAGATAATGCAGACAGCATTTCACCATTTCTTGCCTCTGTATCTCTCTGTGCTTGTGTTTAATTTTCTTTCAGACCTACTGTTGTGTGTGAAGGTGGTGTGGACTCAGAAAAGGAGACACTTAAATGTGCATCCACCATAACAACACTCCCAATGTTTAGAGTAAAAACAAGCTTCCCTATCACTACCTCCAATTATATGTTGAACAAAGATTGGGTTATTCAATCTCTCCTCATATTTGTAATATAAAGTTATATAATATCTATTTTTTGCCACAGAAATATAGGAACTACCTATAATTTAGCACCATACTGTTTTCACCTATACAGAAAATGATTTAAAACATCTTCCTATATAAACTCTTATATTTTCTCAAATCAATATACTATAATTTCCTAAGCCAGTCACATATTACTGTATATTTAAATTACTTCTCATTTTTTCTTATGATATTGTTTTTATTTTTTAATTTGGTTTTAGATAATTTCCTGTGAAAATACGCCCAAAACTGGGCTGGGTGCCGTGGCTCACACCTGTAAATCTAGCACTATGGGAGGCCGAGACGAGTGGATTGCCTGAGCTCAGGAGTTCAAGACCAGCCTGAGCAAGACTGAGACCCCCATCTCTACTAAAAAAAAAAAAAATTGGCCTGGTGCGGTAGGCACCTGTAGTCCCAGCTACTTGAGAGGCTGAAGCAAGAGGATCTCTCTAGCCGGGTAGTTTGAGGTTGCTGTGAGCTATGATGACACAGCACTCTCTCCAGGGTGACGGAGTGAGACTCTGTGTGAAGAAAAAAAAAAAAAAAGATCAAAACTGGAGTACTGAGTCAATGGGTATGATCATGGTTGTATCTTTTGAACATTTTGTCAGCTTACTTTTGAAAAGGATTGCACCAACATGTAACACTACTAGATAGATATAGAGTTTATCTCACAGTGATTAAAGAATTTTTAATTAGTAGGTTATTCTCTATGGAAATATATGAATTGTTCAATGTTTTAGAATTATATATCTAGGAAAACATTTAAATATATATCTGTCTAAATATGTAACAAATTCCATATTGGATTAAATCAATGATGCTTCTAGCTCTGGATTTGGCACCTACTTAAGTTCTTCCATGTTAAATTCACCCTGATATAGTTTTGAAAAATACTCGCTTTTTATTTCCAAAGGTTTTTGCAAAGGACTGGCTTTGGTTTTATGACAAGTTTTGTCTCTATAATTATCTGCCTAAGACTTTGGCCAAGGTGTTTTATTAACTGTCAAATGTAATTGAATTTAATCACATTTTTCTTTTTTATTATACAAGGTGTTCCCACAGATCATAGAAAATGCCCACATAAGCCTAATGTTTTAGTCCTAGCTTTGATATTGTTTTACATTGTTGCTGTATTGGTATGGTATTTTACTTTCAGTTGCCATATTTTAGTTATAGGTAAAGTCATTCCAAGTTAAAATAGTTTGTAAAGCATATACATCTGGACTCAACATATTTTTTTCTATTACTTAACAACTGACAATTTATATTATTCTAATATTGTAAATAGCAGCCAAATTTATTCATTTTCTGTATATTTATTTATTTATTTTTATTTTTATTTTAGTTTTTGCAGTTTTTGACTGGGGCCAGGTTTGAACCCCCACCTCCGGTATATGGGGCCGGCGCCCTACTCCTTTAAGCGACAGGCGCCACCCCATTTTCTGTATATTAATTAATTACTAGTATTAAATAAGTATCTTTTCTCTTTAGTAGCGCAACTTATTTCCTGAATCTACCTGTTTGATAATATGCTTTTGATTGGTAAAGTCAGCTATAAATATGTTACTTTTTAAAAGATATTGTTATAAAAGTACTGAAAATGTCTGGCAGATATTTTTATTAGGTAACTGGTGACATTTTTAGTAAATGTCAAAAAGTAATATATGAATATATAAAACATCAGATGCTTAGCATAAACTTTATAAATAGCAGAAATTGTTAGTAAAAGAAATCACTCATATGTTATCTGCTAAAAGAAAAAGATTAAAAACATTGACTATAGGAAAAAATAGAACTCGCCTCTTGAATTGATCAAATACATTTATTATAGTTCTTCCTTTCTTATTTTCTGGGTCTATAGAAGTCATAGTAAATTGAGACTGTGTATAGTTTGAATTTTGTTTTCACTCTTTTTTTTTTTTTAATTCCTTATGACCTAGTTTCCTTACATTTTTGTCCTCTCTCAACTCACTTTCTTCAGACTTTGGGTATGTGATAGGCGTCAATGAAACCACTGTGATTTACTTTTGGAGGTTGATGTTGGCTTTAAAGCAGGTTCCTGGTTGCATATTTCCCTGCCTTTGTGAAATCGGTACAGAACTGACCTAAAGGCCATCAACCAGAGAAAAGCTTTTGACGCGAAGAATTTGACAACCCATCAGCTGGAAAACTATCCCCTGAATAATTCAAAATCGATTGAAGCCTTTCCTGCCGTGTACACCATTGTTCCACAGTTCCCTTCCTTTGCATCCCTCCTTTGTATAGCCTTGGAAAACATACACCAGTAATGTCTCAGGCAAAGACATCATGATGCCAAATAGCTAACAGGGACTTGGAAGATGCTTTGGACCTCTTAATTTCCAGGCCACTTGAGAGCAGATACAGTTCATTACACAAGAAAATTGCTTGATCTTGGGAAAAGAGGGTGCTGAAGATGAGGGAAAATGACGTAGCCCCTGATACCATTTACCTTGCAATTCAATCATTTAGATCTAACTGGAGAGTGATTGCTGCCATGTTCCAGATACAGAATGAAAGCTTCTTTCCACAATAAGATGGTGAATTCTATCTCATGTGTTTAGATTCTAGAAAAAAAAAAAAAGAAGTAAAAGGAAGAAAGGAAGGTTCTCTCCCCCCCACTGTTACCCCTCTTCAGCTGCCCTTTATTCATCTTAACTACAAACCCCATGTTTAAATTACGTTATACTGATAAACGTAAAATCATACCCAGGGCTCCAAAGCATAAAAAGTGAAACATTCAGATAAAAAATGTGAGCAGAAGTATTTTAGTGAATACTTCATGCATTCAATATTTCTATAAATGCTCTAATAATATACAAAAATATACAAAATTCTGAATGACTTGCACTTTTTTCTATACTCTCTCTTCTGTAGTTGAGCAGTTCCATGAACACAAAACATTTTCACCTGCTCTGATGGTTCACTTACCAAGAAGATCCCTTTTTTCCTTTACCCTTCACCCTTCACCATCTGCCCTTTAGTCTTCATTGATTCCCTTGCTCTCTGACTACCCAGCCAAAGGTTTTATCATATTTATTTTATAATCAGATCCATGCCTTATCTCTCATGCTATAATATAAACACTTTTATTACAGATACTATGACTACTAACTCCAGTTATAGCAATAAGCATTTATTTTTAAATAGATAAAACATATATGACTGGTATAGGAAAAGGGTCCTAATTGGATGATGATAAAGAAAGAGATCATAGTTTGTCTCAGAGCACTTAGTAACCTGAGCCTAACCTGATAGGAAGCAAAAGGCTGAGAAAGAGATAGCCTTTTTTAAATGAACTAGCTGGGATTAACCATTGCCCTCTAGGGCCATTCCATATGGTATTAGTATATTGCACATTGGAGTTCTGTGAGCCAAGGAAGAAAAGATTGATTTTTGGAGCAAGCATCTTTTCCATGACTAGGCAAAACGTAAAAAAAGGAAGGAAGTAGCAGTCAGAAGTTGACAGATGTCCACTATCCAGAACAACTTAAGTTCTGAGTCAGAATTTAGTAGCTCTGGAGCAGAAATGGATCTATCTGGTTCATGAATGTGAGGACACATGACAATACATCTATGGAGTTATGAAGACAGAAAAGGTTAAGAATATATCTTCTAGAGCAGTAGTTCTCAACCTTCCTAATGCCACGATGTATTTTCATTGTTACCAAGGGGTCTCAACCCAGAGGTCGAGAACCACTGTTCTAGAGTAAATACCTCTAATGGGGAAAACTAAGAGCTAGGAGAAAAGCTAATATTACATTGCTGGTAGCACAGCCCATTACCATAATGAAATATTCATTTTAAACATTAAAAAAAACCTTTGGTTTAATGTAGTATATGGGACCATGAGGTAATAACTAGGGTAGTTCCTTTTGGACCAAAATGAATTGTCAAAATAAAAAATTGCCAGCCCCATACATAATTTTTAGAACACCAAGGTATTGTGCCTTTCAATATGCATATTCTAAATTAGTTAAGTAGAATGATTGAGAAATGGCGGAAATAGAGGACAAGGAAATGTTTTTTTTGAGATGTCACAAGATCTTTTAGTTGTCATAGAAGAAAAACAGCTGGGTAATCTTTCTCAAAAAGTTGTATCACAGGACAATCTCTATTGAAAAATAACTATAGAGTAGGAAGAAATCCCCCAAAGCTTAAATTATCTTACAAAAAGATAAATTTAGGTGAAAAAAAGAGGAAAGAAGAACAAAGAATGAATCCCCTACTACCATGTTAAAAACAAAAAAGTTTTAGATTTCAGTCCTTCTGGCTTGTGTACAGTAACTTCAGGACTGTGATCCTAGCACTGTGAGAGGCCTGGGTGAGAAGATCGCTTGAGACCAAGAATTCAAGACCAGCTTAGGCAATATGGTGAGACCCTGCCTCTACAAAAAAAAATTTTTTAATTAGTCGGGTGTGGTGACATGTACCTATAGTCTGAGTGAGGCTAAGGCAGGAGGATCACTTGAGCCTAGGAAGGAGCTCAAGGTTGCAGTGAGCTATGATTACACCACTGCATTCCAGCCTGGAAGGCAGAATGAGACCCTGTCTCTGAAAATGTAAAGTCGTCATGTCTCAGGTTAAGTATTAGTTTATATCAGATTAAAGATGGTTTTATACAGAGACACATACACATAAGATGTAGTGAATGAGAATTTTAAAGAGTCAAATGAAAAAGTGTGTTAACTGGATATCTGAGAAAAGTGATGTTTATGATCAAAAGGTAAGGACCTAGACCCAATGTCCAAGGGGAAAAAGAAGCTGAAGAGAATGTAAAAATAAATGCAGGTAATAAAATTTATCTAGAAAGAAATGCCGATAGAGAAAGGATATCCTTTAGATGTTATCCCGGTACTAAGAAAACTGGATATCCACATATAAGAGAATGAAAATAGACCTTCATCTCCTATCACATACAAAAATAAACTCAAAATATGCTAAAAACTTAAAACATAAGACCTGAAACTGAAAAATGACTAGAAGAAAGCATAGGGGAAAATCTTCATGACATTGGCCTGGGCAATGATTTTTTGGATATGACAACAGAAGCACAGGCAACAAAAGCAAAAATAGACAAATGTGATTACATCAAACTAAAAAGCTTCTGCACAGCACAGAAAACAATCAACAGAGTAAAGAGAAAAATCTACAGAATGGGAGAAAACATTTGCAAACAATACATATAATAAGGGGTTCCTGTTCAAAAAGATATATAAGCAACTCAAACAACTCAGAGCAAATATAGGAATGGACATTTCTCAAAAGACAATATATTATTACGAATGGCCAACTGATAGATGGAAAAATGTTGAGCATCATTTGTCATCAGGGAAATAAAACCACAAAGAGATACAACCTCACACCTATTATAATGACTGTTGTGGAAAAGATGAAGATACCCATTGGTAAGGATATAGGAAAAAGGAACCCTATGCTCTGTTAGGAATGTAAATTAGTACTGTCATTATGGGAAATAGTATGGCCGTTCCTCAAAAACTACAAATAGAACAATCATATGATCCAGCAATACACCACTGGGTATTCATCCAAAGGAAATGAAATCAGTATGTCAAAAACTGCGCTCTCATACTCACTGCAGCACTATTTACAACAGCCAAGATACAGAATCAGCAGAGCACGGTGGCTTAGGTCTATAATCCAAGCACATTGGGAGGCTGAGACAGGAAGATCACTTGAGGCCAGGAGTTCAAGAGCAGCCTGAGCAACATAGCGAAACTTGTCTATATAAAAAATAGAAAAATTAGTTGGGCATCGTGGCACACTCCTCTAGACCCAGCTCCTCAGATGGCTAAGGCAGGAGGATCACTTGAGCCCAGGAGTTTGAGATTAAGGTGAGCTGTGTTGATGCCACAGCACTCTAGCCTGGGTAACAGACCAAGATCCTATCTCTAAAACAAACAAACAACAAACAAAAAAAGAAACAAAGAAGATATGGAATCAACTTAAGTGTCTATCAGTTCATGAATGGATAAAAACAATGTGGCATATATACACAAGGAAATATTATTCTGCCTTAATAAAGAAGGAAATCCTGTCATTTTAACAACGTGGATGAATCTGTGGGACATTATGTTGTATAAAATAAACCAGGCACAGAAAGAGAAATACTGCATGATCTCACTTAACTGTGGACTCTGAAAAAGCAGAGCTCATGGAAGCAGAGAATAGACTGGTGGTTATCGGAGGCTGGGGTAGGGGCAGGGTTAGGGAGATGTTGGCCGAAAGATACAAAATTTCAGTTAGGAGGAATACATTTAAGAGATCCTTGCACATCATGGTGACTTTAGCAAATATCAATATGGTGTATACTTGAAAATAGCTGAGGAAGTAGATTTTAAGTGTTTTCACCACAACAAAGTATGTTCATATGTTAGTCATACATATGTCAGCTTGATTTAGCCAGCCCACAATACATGTATCAAAATATGTTGTACAATAAAAATACATCCAATTTTTATTTGTCAATTTGAAAAGGTCATCCATGTCATTAGCAATTGTCTTAGAACAAAAGAAATCATAGTGAAATAGAAGGATTATTTAAGGGATTCCTAGCAAAGCTAACTATTGGTTTCCAGCACAGTAATTACTGTCCTTTCTGTAGAGGGGAAGGTCAATGTGGTAGGTCATTACAGAAAATATTGCTGGATTATTTTTAGAAAACTGGGAAGAGCTGTATACCTAACAAAGATAAAACTGAGAGGAAATATTAGGCTGAAGATGTCAAAATATGCCATTTAACCTTACAAACCTAGTTTGGATCCAAAGGAGAGTGCCTTTTCTTTTTTTTTTTTTATTTAAAGTACTTAGGATGAATTCATATATTCATTTGTTTGACAAATACTTATTGATTGGTTTCTACGAATGCAGGCTCTGTTCTTAATCAGACAAAAATCCATCCCTAGCAGAACTTTTCTGTTCTAGCGGAATGAGATAGATAAAAAGCAACAAATGCAATAAAGAGGTAAATTATATATTAGGAGAGGATTAAATGTTGTGGGAAAATGGAGCAGGCTAAGAGCAATTGAAGATGCAGGGGACTTGTGGTTTTCTCTTGTAAATTAGAAAACATGAAAACTCTAATTCTTTGTAACATGTTTTCAGAAAAGTGCACGCTGAGGAAGATGTCAGCGGAACCAGGCACATAGGGGGCGTTCAGCAAATGACCATGTGATTTTTAATAACTCAATAATTCTTAATTAGTAGTTGTTACAGCAGAAAGTACGTTGTAGAATTCTGTTAATAGAAATACATAGTTTTTCATGAATGTTGTAGTAAACAAAATCTGCAATGTCTCCCATTAATTGAGTCCCTAACACCTGTTCTCTTTATTTACCTTACTTTTGTTTTTCATTTTGTTAAGTACTACTTCACTACTGTTTAAAAACAAAACAATTGAACATATGTGCAGTTTCAGTCATAAGACATTTACTTTTTTTTCAATCAGTGTTAATGATGATATAATTGTCTATGTTTGTATGCTTAAGGAAATAGAAATTATTTATTTATACCACAGATGAATATGAACAGCTCATTTGTTTGAGCAGGGGCTGAAGAATATGAAGAAATGTACAAATTTAGGAATACGCTAGGGACCTTTAACTTCATGGATCTTTCTGCTTATCTCTTTTAATTTTATCCAATTATGTTACTACAGTAATAGTCTCACTAAGGGTCATTGTTAATGATGCTGAAGTTCAAGACAATATAGGACCTCTGCCTCCTTTCCTCAACCCTTGAAAGTTCATTAGAATTAGAAAGCTAGTGTATTATTATTATCAAGCTCCAATAATGATAGTTTTAAAGAGCTTAGTGCACTTTGCCAGTTGAAGTCTCACCCTTCATAATACCATTATGACATCAGAAGATTCTTCCAAAACTGAGGCCTTGAAGAGGTTTCTTTACTTAGGTCATAACCTAGTGGGACAAAGGGCGCCAGTGTGTTGGAAACACTCCACCGTATCAGACAACTGTTTAAACAAACCAACATCTAAGTTAGTTCTGGTTGAGTGACTTGGTTTTGTTGTAAACATTGAAAAAGTATTTACTAGGGCTTACCAAATGTAGATTTTGTATTGTCTAGGTAAGTGCTCATCATTTAACGGCTAAGCATTTTTCCTCCTGCTCCACTGTTCCTGTTTCCTGCCCCAGCCAGCAGCTCAACTCACCTTTCTGTTTCACCTCAAGGGCTTAGGAACCCAGCTGTTGTAATCTCCAACCAGGGAAGTAACAGCCAAGTGTGTGCAAGAGTATTCAATGGTTGATTTTTAACCTTATCTTCACTTAGGGTAGGAACTGTTCATTTCTTAAAACGTGAAACAGCATCTCTTGTTTAATCATCCTTAATAATTAATGAATGGTTAAGATTGAAAAAAATCTCAATGAGACTGGTTATTATAAAACTTAGTATTTCCAATCCAGTTTTTTTACTACCCCATTTGTAATCTGTGAATGAAGCCAAAATTTTGGAGTTCAACTTTGTAACATGTTCTACTCTCAGTATTCATTATTCATAGAAGCAGAATTTCTAAACACTAGATTGTTTTAGTCTTTTGCTATTATTTAATAAGTATCTTGACCATTAACTGCCTTAGGCTTTGCCTCAGGTCTCTCTTTCCAACTTGTTCATTAATTAGACATTAATTTTATAGGTTTATCAGGCTATTCTTCCTTATTGCTCAAGTGGCTTACTACTTTAGGATTTGGGGATTTTCTACCTGGTTTTCTTCTTAACTGGAAATAAGGCAAGGTGAGCCCTCTACTTGAATATGGAATCCCACTGCCTCTTGTCCACTTGAGGATTTTGACCCTGAAGTTACCTTCTCTCTTCTGCATCAGTATTCCCTTCAGTAGTACAATATGCTGTAGTTATATCCAGTGGTTTGTTTTCATTCCCTATTCCTTGTGATAACAAATCTTCCCAGTTGGTCCTCTGTTTTCCTCCAAACATTGCTTGCATTCAGGACACCACACCGTACTTGCCCAGTGCCCTGATGCTTTTCTAGCTTCACCTTGGTCTCCTGTGTTGGTCCTCTTCTCCCAAGCTCTAAACGTTAAAGTGCCAAGGCCCAGTCCTTGGATGTGTTGCCTTTCTTGTGTACATGCCTTGTCTAAATTGACCTTAACACTTCTCTTGGCTTTATGCCAGTCGTCTTATGAGCCAACGGCTCTCAAATAAATATCTCCAGCGTGGAATCAATCTGTTAACTCTAGGCTTGTTTGGCCTATCTGTTGGGATGGTGAATAGACATTGCAAACTTGAACTGCCCCAAACTGGCTACCTGCTATCAGCTCCCCTCCCCAAAACTGCCTCTTGTACAATCTCAATGTTTTATTTTACACAATAGTTAACTCCATCATTCAAAAGACTCAGGGAAAAACCTTGGAGTTAGCTTTGTATCCTCTTTTTCTTAAACCCCTTGTTCAGTTTATTTTTTAGGAAATTCATATGTTGACTTTGAAAATACATTCAGAATTTGACTACTTTGCATTAGTTTCCTGGGCACCCTGGGCCCAGCCACCATCATTACTAATCTCCACCACTGAGTTTCCCTGTTTCTGCCTTTGTCACCCTTCAGCTTGTTTCAATAGAGCAACCAGAGTTATCCTGTTAAAATACTAGTCAAGTAATCATCTTTGCTTAGAATCCTTCAGTGGCTTCCCCCTCCTTAATAAATTATGCCCCAAGTTCTTACAATGGTCTTCAAAGGGCTCCCTGATATGCCGTAGGTGCCTGTGGTCTCCAATCTTCATTTTGTCCTAACCACATAAGCCTGCACCATGTTTCTAGAACATACCAGACTTTTCCTGTCTTAGAGCAGGGGTTAGAACCAAGATCTTTCAGGTTCCAAAGCCTATTCTCAAATCTAAATAATTTAATAGCAACTGTCCAGAAATCCTAATGATAATATTCTCATAAAACATGGTACCTTAATCATACACTAATTTTTAAATGCCCTGATTAAAAAGAATTCTAAACAGTACTTCATGTTACTGGGCTATTTCTTAAAATCTGAGATAAACAATTATGGGACTAAAAAGACAAAGATCTAATAGGGTATGATATATATAAATATACACACACATACATGCTTTTGAATTGCTCAGAATTAGTATATACAATACTAATACATATATATATTGTCTATATAGACTATAATATATATGTTAGTATTGTCTATATATACTATATATATTAGTGTATGTACTAATTCTGAGCAATTCAAAAGCATCAAATATTGTCAGCAAATATTTATTTAGTATCTATTAATATGTAATAGATAACATTAGGTTACACCATAACCCTATAGGTGTTGGGCCCCATATTAGAGGGATATAATGGTAAAAGATGTGTGTGTATGTGTGAGTATACGAACAAGGTCAGATGATTAAGTTTCTGAACTCATCCTAGAAAAAGTGTTACATACTTCATTGCTAAATATCACTTAGGTCACCAGATGGACAAGGGAAGTACTTTGAAGGTGACCATAGTGATACTGACCAATGAGATATGTAGCACTTTTTCTAGGATGAGTTCTAGAACTTAATTGACCTCATTTATGTATCTATATATACAAGAGGAGAGAGGGAGGAGAAAGAGAAACTGAAAGAGGCCCAAGTGAATTTGCAAAGAGATTATAAGGTGCCTCTACCTAAAAGGGACTATAACACATGACTGTTAAATCTTGAAATGTAAGTTTTGTTCAACATCATAATACCAATTAATGAATTCATTATATTAATAAAATAAAGAAGAAAAATTATAAGATTATCTCAATAGATTCAAAAAACATTTGTTAGAATTCAATATTCATTCAAGATTTAAATAAAATTCTTAGGAAACTATGAGTAGAAGGAAATATACTTACTCTTACAAAGGGTGCCTAAAAAAACTTGTATCAAACATTATATCTCTTACTGAGACCCAAGTGAGATAGTGATGAACAATCAATATTATAATGGATATCCTAGCCTGTGCAGTAAGACCAGAAAAATACATGAAATGTATAAGGATTAGAGAAAGTAAAAATAAAATTAATCATTCAGAGATGATAGGATTGGGTCAGAGAAAATCTCAAAGAATCTTTACATAAATTTTTAGAATGAATAAGAGCACTTAGAAATATAAAAATCTGTGCATTCAGACAAAGAAAAAAAGACATCATACAAAGTAGTTATTTAAAGCATCAAATGCTTAGAAGTAAGCCTCATAGTAGATGAATACCTATAGACAGAACCATAGAGCATTTTCAAAAACATCAAAAACTTTAATAAATGTGTGTGCACTGGGAGATTCCCTACTGTAAATATGTTACTTCTTTCTAAATTCAGTGGATTTAATGTAATGAATAATTTTAAATAAATGCAATAAAATTTCTTGCAGATTTTTATGAAAACTGATAAGCTGATTCTAAAATTTATATGGAAATGCCAGGGCCTAAGAATAGCTAAAAGTCTTGAAAAAGAAAGGAAATGTAGAGGAAGTGTAATACAAAGTAAAGAATTTAGTTTGAAAAAAGATTTATGAATCAGAGGAGTTTAAAGGCCGGGTGCAGTAGCTCATGCCTATAATCCTAGCACTCTGGGAGGCCGAGGCAGGTAGGTTGCCTGAGCTCACCGGTTCCAGATCAGCCTGAGCAAGAGCAAGACCCCATCTCTAAAAATAGCCAGTTGTTGTGGCAGACACCTATAGTCCTAGCTACTTGGGAGACGGAGGCAAGAGAATAGCTTGAGCACTACAGTTTGAGTTTGCTGTGAGCTGTGACAGAAGAGCACTCTACCAAGGGCAACAAAGTGAAACTCGGTCTCAAAAAAAAAGGGTTCAAACTAATTTATATACGTTTTGGACTCTTGACTTACGGCAGATGACATCTTTTCAATAAATGGTATTGAGTCCATTGATATCCATATGGTAAAAAATGAAACTTGGCCCTTATTTTATACCATACATGAAGATCAATTACAAGCAGATTATAGTGATGTAAATATGAAATGTAAACCATTACATCTTCCAGAAAATAAAATTCAAGATTTTCTTATCTTTAGGATCTTAGGATAGGCAAAATTTTCTTAGAAAACAAAAGCACTATCTAAAAAGAATGAGATTGATAAATTAGACTGCTTTAAAATTAAGAACTTCCACCTTTCAAAGACATCAAGAAAGTAAAATTGGATACCATGGAGTAAAAGATGATACTTACAACCCAAATAACCAACAAAGAGTTCATGTTCAGAATATGCAAGAACTACAGAGAAATAGGTAAATAACCATATAGAAAAGCAGGTAGAAGACGTAAACAGATTCACTGAGCAGGATATCCAAATGGCCAATAAAGATATGGGAAGGTAGCATAATTACACTTTAGGGGAATGGAAATTAAAACCATAAAGAAATATCACTGCATATTCATCAGAATGGGTAAAACAGAACAGCCTGACAGTACTTTGTAGAGAGGATATGGAGCACTGGGCACTCTTGTATTGCTGGTAGGAATGTTCATTGGTACTAGCAGTTTAGAAACTATTTTGTATTGTCTACTAAAGCTGAACAGACTCACACCTTATGAGTATCATTAATTCCAAGTAGTTGCGCTCCTAAGTGTGAAGGCATACATATGTTTACGTGCACCAAACGACATGTACACAACAAATTTGATAGCAGCATATGTGTAAGTAGCAGTGTAAAAAAAAGATGTCCATTCAGTGAACACGAGTGAGCCATTTATATTAAGTTCAAAACCAGGAAAAACAAATCTATGGTGATGAAAATCAAAATGTTGATTATCTTTTAGTAGTGGACAGAGTTTAGATAAGAAAGGGATCACGCAGAAGACTTTTGAGGAGTTAGCGATGTGCTGTTTCTTGATGAGGGTATTCACTTTGTGATCGTTCACTAAACTATACCTTTATGATTTATACTTTAATAGGTAAGTATTCTACTTCAGCAACTTTTAAAAGGTTGTTTTTGAAATCCCCTTTGCAATACAACTGTTACTTGTTCAGTTCCATTTCTACCTGTTTTCTCAATCGATTTATTTCTGTTACAGCATGCTACAATTGTTTAAAAGACATTATGTGAACTAATAAACAGTAGGACTTCATGAAATCATATTTTTGGTCCTAAACTTACTAGGTATTTTGAGTTAGAAAGCATGGGAAAATAAAGTTTTCAGGGGCACCTCATCAAGTAAATACTTTTTTAAAATAATATTTTAATTACAAGTAAACACATTCTTCTGTGTCCCAAACATTAATCTATCCCTGAATTTTCAATACATGTAAAACATATATCATTTTTAAGAGCTGAAATGTTATCAGACCTTATATAATATTAATACCTTGTGTTTGAAATCATTCTGCTCATTTTTAAAGAAAAAAATATGTAATTTATTTTATAAAGTGTTAAGATACTCAAAATCATAAGATTATAGAGTGGGAAGTAAATTTTCCTTTATTCCTACCTTCCCCATTCCTAGGTCCCAGAATTAAGCATGTTAACATCGCTTTGTGCACCCTTCCATAAATTCTCAATGTGTATGCCAGTATGCGGTTTTGTTTGTTTTTTTTACAGTTTTAGATCATATTCTTATTCTGCAACTTAATTTTTTCATAAATATAGTTTAAGCATATTTACATATAAGTACATAAATATCTGCATTATTCTGCTTCAGTCTTCCAAATCTAGATAACATTTACTTCATTCTTTTTAATGGTTCCAAAATAGGGAATTTTCATAATTTATTTAGTCTTTCTCCTACATAGATAGTTTTCAGTTTTTTTCCTTGACAAAATTATTGCTACAAACATCTTGTATGTGTGTCTGTATGTGTTTGAGACAGTATATATGTATAGGAACTTCTGAGTCAAGTATATAAATATTTTTTGATATTGAAAATAACTCAAAGCATACTTTACTTCTGTAAGTAGTCATTGAGAATTGGATATATCATTACAGCAAAAGAAATAACATCACCCAGTAAGAGAAATAATATCATCAAGAATTAAAGTAAAGCACCAAAATTGAGAACAAATGAGTCTTTTATAATGCAGTTAGAATCTATTAAATGTTAATGCATAGGGACCCCTTCCCCCAAGTCCATAGCCATAGGACCCATTATCATTTTATTTATTTTTTATTATTATTAAATCATAGCTGCGTACATTAATATGATCATGGGGCATCATACACTAGCTTCACAAACCATTTGACACATTTTCATCCCAATAGTCAACATAGCCTTCCTGGCATTTTCCTAGCTACCGTAGCATGACATTTACATTTCACATTTGCTGAGTTTCACCCTTACCCTTGTAAGATGCCCCGTAGGTGTGATTCAACCAATACCCTCCCTCCATCCCCCTCCCCCTCCCTCTTCTCCCTTTCCCCCTTTCTCCTATTCTTAGGTTGTAACTGGGTTATAGTTTTCATGTGAAAGCCCTAAATTAGTTTCATAGTAAGGCTGAGTACATTGGGTACTTTTTCTTCCATTCTTGAGATACTTTACTAAGAAGGATATGTTCCAACTCCATCCATGTAAACATGAAGGAGGTAAAGTCTCCATCTTTCTTTAAGGCTACATAATATTCCATGGTGTACATATACCACAATTTATTAATCCATTCGTGGATTGATGGGCACTTGTGCTTATTCCATGACTTAGCAATTATGAATAGGGCTGCGATAAACATTGTAGTACAAATATCTTTTTTAAGGTGTGATTTTTGGTCTTCTGGGTATATGCCCTGCAGGGGTATTACCGGATTGAATGGCAGATCTTTTTTCAGATCTCTAAGTGTTCTCCATATATCTTTCCAAAAGGAATATATTAATTTGCATTCCCACCAGCAGTGCAGAAGTGTTCCCTTCTCTCCACATCCACGCCAACATCTCTGGTCTTGAGATTTTGTGATATAGGAT
>CAUYPK010040010.1:0-40680 GCA_963574355.1 Loris lydekkerianus | reverse complement strand
TCTTTAAAGGTTTGGTAGAATTCTGACATGAAACCATGGTCCCGGGCTGTTCTTTCTAGTGAGGTTTTGTATAGTTGATGCTATTTCCGAACTTGATATAGACGTGAAGCCATCTGGTCCTGGGCTTTTCTTTTTAGGGAGATTTCATATGGTTGATGCTATTTCAGAACTTGATATAGTCCTGGTCAGCATTTCAACTTGATTCTGGTTAAGTCTTGGAAGGTGACATGCTTCCAAGTATCAGTCAATTTCCTTCAGATTTTCATATTTTTGAGAATGAAGTTTCTCGTAATGTTCATTAAGAATTTTTTGGATTTCTGAGAACTCTGTTGTTATTTCGTCTTTGTCGTTTCTGATTGATGAGATTAGAGATTTTACTCTTTTTTTTCTAATTAGGTTGGCTAAAGATTTATCTATTTTATTGACTTTTTCAAAAAAACAGCTTTTTGTTTTATTGATCTGTAGTATTATTCTTTTGTTTTCAATTTCATTTAATTTTGCCCTAATTTTGGTTATTTCTTTTCTTCTACTGGGTTTAGGGTTGGAATGTTCTTCCTTTTCCAGTTGCTTGAGATGTCCCATTAAGTTGTTAACTCCTCTCTTTCCGTTCTCTTGAGGAAGGCTTGCAGTGCTATAATTTCCCTCTTAAAACTGCCTTTGTGGTGTCCCAGAGGTTCTGATAGTTTGTGTCTTCATTGTCATTTTGTTACAAAAAATTGGCAATTTCTTTCTTAATCTCGTCTCTGATCCAGCTATCATTCGGCATAAGGTTATTTAACTTCCATGTTTTTGTATGAGTATGCAGATTACTGTTGTTACTTGGCTCAAGTTTTATTCCATGGTGGTCCAAGAAGATGCAAGAAATAATTTCTATTCCTTTAAATTTCCTGAGGTTAAACTTGTGACCTAAGATGTGGTCGATTTTGGAGTAAGTTCTGTGGGCTGATGAGAAGTATGTGTATTCAGTTTTGTTGGGATGAAATGTTCTGTAGATGTCTGCTAAATCTAAATATTTGATGGTTAGGTTTAAATCTACAATTTCTTTGCTCAGCTTTTTTCTGGAGGATCAATCCAATACTGCCAAAGGAGTGTTGAAATGTCTGAGAATTATCGAGATGGGGGAAATCAAGTTGCTCAGGTCAGTTAGAGTTTCTCTTATAAATTGAGGTGCATTCTGATTGGGTACATAGATATTAATAATTAAAATCTCATCATATTGAGTGTTATCCTTAACAAATATGAAGTGACCATTCTTGTCTTTCCTTACTTTTGTTGGTTTAAAGCCTAATGTATCTGCAAATAAAATTGCAACACCTGCTTTTTTCTGAATATCGTTTGCCTGAAATATGGATGACCATCCTTTTACCTTGAGTCTAAATCTGTCTTTTACATTAATCTGTGATTCTTGAATGCATAAAATATCTGGCCTGAGTTTTTGTATCCAGTCTGCTAACCTATGCCTCTTTAGAGGACAGTTTAAGCCATTCACATTGATGGAGAATATTGATAAGTCTGGTGGAGTTTTGGGTATTGAGGATTTTAAAGGTTCAGTGGACATTTTTAATCTTTTCACCAGTGTGGAAGTTGGAGTTTGATCAAAAGTTTCTGAAAGTGTTTACTTTTGTGGTATAGGATTGGGTTGGTCACTCTGGAGGACAGGTCTGAGAATATCCTGAAGAGCAACATATGAATGTCATTGAAGTATTTACTTTCTCCATCATAAATGAAACTCAGTTTAGCTAGGTACAAGATCCTAGGTTGAAAGTTATTTTGCTTTAGAAGATTAAAAATCAGTGACCACCCTCTTCTGGCTTGAAAAGTTTCAGCAGAGAGATCTGCAGTCATTCTAATATTCTTGCCATTGTATGTAATGGTTTTCTTTCTCCTGGCTGATTTGAGAATCTTCTCCTTCATATTAACTTTAGTGAAACTAATTATGATATGCCTGGGGGATGACTTATTGGGGTTGAATCATGCTGGGGTTCTGAAGCTGTCTGCTATCTACATTTCAGAATCTCTAAGTATGCCTGGAAAATTTTCTTTCATAATTTCATACATATGGGCTTCTGTGCCCCTCAAGGCCACTTCATCGTTTTCCAGAACCCCAATAATTCGTATGTTGGTCTTCTTTGAATTATCTGAGAGCTCTCTAAGAGAATGATCTGTTTTTGCTCTCCATTTCTCTTCCTGTTTGAGAGCTTGGGAGCGTTCAAAGGCTTTATCTTCAATGTCAGAAATCCTTACTTCTGCTTGCTCCATTCTGTTGCTGAGGGATTCTACTGTATTTTTCATATCTTTGAGGGCTGCAAATTCTTGCTTCAGTGTGTCTAAGTCTTTGGTTGTTTTGTCTTTAAATTCGTTAAATTCTTGAGACAACTTTTGAATTTCTCCTCGAATTCCTAATTTCATTTTATTAATCTTGTCTACAATCCAAATTCTGAATTAGATTTCTGACATCTCAGCCAGTTGTTTATAAATGTGATCTTCAATTACATCTGCCGTATCTTTTCTTGGGGGGGTTGATCTATTCTGGTTATTCATATTACCAGAGATTTTCCACTGATTCCACCCCATGGTTATTTTACTCCCTTTGATTTTTCCCCTGGGGCTTTATCGAGGGCCCATACAGTGTTGTGGCCTGAGAAACTGGAGCCCTATCTGGTGTGGTGGGGCTCTGTCTTGTGTTCAGCTGGTTTCTATTCGACCCTAGTGTAACATTTACTCCGGGTTGAAGTCTCAGCTGCAGGGAAAAACCAGCGGTTAAGTCACCCCACCTGCCCACCTCTGGCACCAATTAGAAAAGGAAAATCAAACCTTCCTACAACTGCACACCCAGGGCACCGCTTGAAAAGTCCTCAGTCTATTGGTTCAGTTCAGAAGGTCCAAATCAATTGTCTCAATCAGCACCTGTCTTGGGTGGGAGAGTTCAAGAGGTCTCTGGGGACTGGATCTCAGGGGGCTTGTGACTACTCTGATATGGCTTACTCCAGTGCTGCATGGAGTCAGGAGAAGCTACCCAGCAAATAGATCAGTCTTGGAAAGTTGATGTCTCCTTCCCCTCTTTGCCACTTCATCAGACCCATTCACTGGTATCTCTGCAGATGGCTTACCCAGTTGCCTTTAGTGAACAGATACTCCAGGGGTTTGCACCTGCCTGAATCACAAGGAAATCTGCTAGGCCTCTGCAGTCTGCCGCTATCTAGCAGGAGGAGGTGAGGCCTGACATCCTTGGGCACTTGATGAAGGTGGGAGAGTGTTCATTCAGACTTAGCCCCGCCCATGATTGATTTTGCTAACAGAACAGAACAGAACATGACAGGACAACTTTGTGGATTTCTGTCTCTGTTTCTGCAAAAATCGCCTGCAGAAGACAGGCTGTTCAGAGTTCAAATGTCTTTGCTGCTGGAGGTGTGTATTCGAATACCTCTCTCCCTGACCTGGAAGCTTTCTGGGTTTGTGAGCAGTGTCAGGCAAATCCTTTACTCACGGGTGGCCTCCTCTGGTTGCCCAGGGAGACAGGGGTTGTGGTTTCAGAATATCTAGAAGTGAGCTGTTTTGCTGTTAAAAAACAAAAAACAAAAAAAAAAAAAAAAAAAAAAAAAAACGGCTATTGACCCTTCACTGACCAGCCACAGTTTATGCTCTGTCTACACCCCTCAAGAGATCACCCAGAGATCCAGACTCCTGAGGGACAGGCCTCCAGATCTGAGAGTGGGGGCAAAGGAGAGTGTTCTGAACCCAGAGCTGCAGCTCACACAGTTTTGTGCCTGAAGACACACCACTGCCAGAAGACAGCCGCCACTCTGCGTCTCTGGGAACCGCTGCTCTGGAGCAGTTCCCTTCTAGCTGACCATCATCTCCTCGCTTCTGTGCCCCAGAGACAGCGTAGTTCAGGCACTGAGCACCCCACAAGAGGTCACCCAACAATCTGGACTTCTTGGGGGAAGGCCCCCAGATTTCCGAGTGGGAGTGGGAGGGAGTGCTGGGAGCTCAGTACTGGAAACACTCACTTGATTTTATGCCTGGTTGTGTTGCTGCCCAAGTAGGGCTGCTGCACCGCGCTGTAGGGAAGTGCCCCCAGACACGGCTCCCCCTCCTCACTAGCGTGCCTCAGTGCCAGCACTGTCCAGTTGCAGCTCGGGGACTGCCCGGTCCCCTGGAGGAATCACCCAAGGAATCGAACTCCTGGGGGACAGGCCCCCAGACCCCTGAGTGAGAGTGGGGAGGGAGCGCGGGGAGCTCAGCACTTCAAACGGGGAAGCTAGAGTTTCACTCAGTTTTATGCCTGGCTGTATTGCTGCTCAAAGAGGGCTGGTGCACCCCTCTGCAGGGAAGTGTCACAGGGAAGTGCCACCGTGGCGTAACTTCCCCTCAGCTGCATGTTCCTCCCTCTTGTGCCTCAGAGTCAGTCCTGGTCAGTCACAACTCGGGCTCTGTCCACACCCCTCCCCTCAATAAATCACCCAGGGATCCGAACTCCTGGGGGATAGACCTCCAGACCTCCATGTGAGTAGAGGGGAGTGCTGGATTGCCAGGAAAGATATTTAAAGTTTTATGCCTGGCAGGGGAGAACCATGGCACCCTAGTGGGGGAGGTAGGTCCAGTTTTTAGAAGGTCACTCCTGTGAAGTGAAGTGGGAGGGCTTTTAATTTCTGCCCTTTTGTTTGTGGGGCTCTTAAGCCAGACTCATGGGGGAGGCTTGGTGATGGATTTTGTACCTTTTGTTTGCATCCTTGTGGTCTCAGCATGCCTCAGTGGTGTTGATGTGCATTCTTCAACCTTCTCTCTTGTTACAGCTCAAATCTTCCAGGTTACATACTAAATTTCCATCCCTTAACTCTCCTTCTGGACGGGAGCCTCTGTGGAAAGCTGGCTTCAGTCCGCCATCTTGTGTCCTCCCCCCTGGAATTTCTTAACAACAATGAAAGGTCAACCATACAGTTGACTGAGAGTCAGTTCAACTGATTGTTTAACTCTCAATTGCTAGGAATCAATATGGTGAGTTATTTGGACTTTGCCTACAGTAGAAGTTTTAGAAAATCTGTATCTAATTGATTCTTTCTCCTAATTGTTCTCAGCAAATTTAGGATATTTAACAATTCTTGCAGGCCCATAATGCATATTAGCATAATTCAATTCTTGTCATTTCATTAAAATGAATATGCTAATAATAGTAACAAATGACTACTCACTTTGAGTGCATACTATGTTCTAGGCACTATGCCCTATGTGCATTTTCTTAAAACAATTCTCACAACTACTCAACAAGGTACATTGTTAGAACACTAAAACTTAATTCAAATGGAATTAAGCAAATAAAAGGAGGAGCATATATTGGCATGCTGAAATAATAATTTCAGAGGTAGAACCAGCAGTGTCCCTCAGACCATTGGAGGGCTGGACTATAGTTTAAAAAAAAAAAAAAAACTATGAACAAATTCCTATCCACACTGCACATATCTTATTTTGAAGTAAAAAAACAAAATGGGAACAAATACAATCACACCGCCACTTGTGGCCCATGGGCCGTAGTTTGAGGACCCCTGATGTAGCCTAGGTGTGTAGTAGGTTGTACCATCTAGGCTTGTATGAGTACAGTCTGTGATGTTTGCACCATGACAAAATCACCTAAGAATGCATTTCTGAAAACATATCCCCTTGCATAAGTGACACATGACTATATAGTAGCAGATCGGGCTATGTTAAGCTGTAGCAACAATCTCCAAATCTCACTGGCTTAAAACAGCAAAGATTTATTCCTTGATTATGCAATATACCTATCAGGATTCACCAATGGGACTGTGTTTGTAGTAGTTACTTAAGAACTTCTGGAACAGCTACCCTCTAAAATAGGGGTCAGGAAACTTTGGCCTCTAGTCCAGTCTGGCCCACCATCTACTTTATATGGCCCACAAGCTAAGAATGGCTAGAAAAAAAAAAAATCAAAAGTCCCCTCAATTGCATAGAACTCAAGTTTCAGTTTCCATCAATAAAATTGTGGTGGCATACAGTCATACCCATTTGTTTACATATTGTTTATAATGGCTTATGTGATTTAATAGCAAAGTTTTGTAGTTGCCCCAGAGACAAGATGGCCTACAATGCTGAAAATATTTACAATCTGGACAATTATAGGAAAAGTTTGATGATGACTCATCTTAAATATTGCCGGCTGCTACACCAGCAGGAAAAGAGCCCTGGAGGGCCTTGCATAAGCAATTAAAAGCTCAGCATGACAGAGATATGGCAATTCCATTAATACCCAGTTGATTGGAGAGAGTCAATGGCCTCTCCTCCTATAAAGAGGTCAGCAACTGCCATAAACCCAGGAGGAGGGGACAGTCACAGGCAACCCTAATAGTTGCCCCAGCTAACTCAAACAGCAGCAGTGTCCATAGCAGACACATAGTTCCCACACTTTCTTCACAGTTCTAAGTGTTTTTCCTATGTTCTTTCATTCATCCCAAGACAGCCCCATGATGAAAGTGCTTTTTTCCCCATTTTATAGATGAGGAAACTAAGAATATAAAACTTAGATAATTTTCCTGAGGCAAATGTAGCTAATAAATGTAGCTAATAAAGAGGCGGTACTGAAACCACCATCAGTATGACTCCAAAATCTGATTGCAAACACACACTCTGTTTGTAAGCATCCTATCATACATGGATGCACCGAGACTTAAAAAAAAATCCATCCATTGATACTGTAGAGACCACTTTCTCACAAAACCCTTAAGTATAGAACTTGGTAGGCCGAAGCAAAATACTAATATTGGTGTTTTAATTTACTTTCATAAAATGTTTAATAGTTTGTTTAGGAAGTTACTAGTAATTAGTCCATAGATAGAAGTAAAATCTATTGTCTATGGATTTGTGTGTGATTCTCTTATAGGGACCAGAAGAAAAGAACTTGCAATGTAAGACCCGTTTGTGACTCAGCTTAAGGACCCACTGGTAGGCATCTGGCCATAAAGTGAGAATGCCACTTGCAGCGGACATTATTTTGCAACCACTTGTCCCCTGATTTTCTCAAATTTTGTCTTTATCTTCTCATCTTGGCTTCTAAGCCACCTCAGGAATGTTGCTCCATGGGTGTGCTTTTCATTCAACTGGGGGGTAAAAAGTCATGAAATAGTAGTGGTTTAGAGGTGATGGATTTAGAGTCATTATACTATGTTATGTTATCTATTTCATTGACTGTACTTTTATGTTTTCATAAAGGAGTTTGCGTATAATCACCACCTATGTTCCTTATAACACTCATACACTTACCTGTGAAGGATAATGGAAGAATTTAAGAGAATTTTTTTAAAAAGTCCATGACTATTATTAGGATTCCCTTCTGAGCATGTATTACTGCTTGTATGCCATTAAATGCCATGAGTAAACATAGAGCAAAAATGAATAAAGAGGTAACATAGAACTTGAGTTCTATGCAATTGAGGGGACTTTTGATTTTTTTTTTCTAGCCATTCTTAGCTTGTGAGCCATATAAATTAGCTGGTGGGCCAGACTGGACTATAGGCCATAGTTTGCTGACCCCTGTTTTAGAGGGTAGCTCTTCCAGAACTTATTGAGTAACTACAACAAACACAGTTCCATTGGTGAATCCCGATAGGTATATTGTATAATCAAGGAATAAATCTTTGCTGTTTTAAGCCAGTGAGATTTGGAGATTGTTGCTACAGCTTAACATAGCCTGATCTGCTACTATATAGTCATGTGTCACTTATACAAGGGGATATGTTCTCAGAAATGCATTCTTGGGTGATTTTGTCATGGTGCAAACATCACAGACTGTACTCATACAAGCCTAGATGGTACAACCTACTACACACTTAGGCTAGAGTAGACAAAGTGAGGCTGTAACATAAAGAGAAGATTCAGGGTTTTTGAAAGGATGGTCCTAGAACTTGAAAGGTAAATATTCTCATTGTCTAGACTTTTGTAATACTATATTCCTTCAAAACTCATGTTAGGCAAACTTTCTTCACTGTTGGAGGAAATTGGCTTCCATTTTTTATATTAATAAGAAGAATGGTAGTTCTTATTTCTACTATACCTACATATGCTGCTCATTGTATTGATTACTTTCCATATACAATCTCAAATGCTCACAGAATCCATCCCTTAAAGCACAAATTTTTAGAGATTCACCTTTATAGGCCTTTTTGATCAAGGTCTTATAAATAGCTGTCTTGGAATCTATTGTAGCGGATGTCAGAAATGCATGTTTAGGGCTGGGTTAAAAATGCTTTATTGACCCAGTGAACTAGAAGGAAGCTCCCAGGGTCCTTGTCTGTAAATCATTGATGATAGAGACACTAATGGATCTTTAAGCATGTTTTGGTCTAGGAGGCAAAATGGCTGCTTGATTTGTTTATGCTTGATATTAAACAAATTACCATCTTCTCTCTCCCAGAGCTCTAGGGTGTGTAAAGGGCAGACAAAGGTAAGGAAAACATTCTGGGCAGGATATATATTTGAGACAATATTACATAACTGATAACTTCCTAGGTTCTATTACCAGCCTGCCAAATTTTAAGTCCTGGATCTGCTGCTTCTTAGAGTTTCCAGTCTACATTTCAGGTTCCTCATCTATGAAATGTGGACGGTAGCATCAACTTTCCAGGGTTGTTTTGAGGACTAAATGAGTATGAGAATTCAATAAGTAGAGGCAAAGTGATTATAACAATAACTGCTTCAGAGAAGTCCCGAAAACATATTTGAAAGTTACTAATGCTATTGAAATGATCATCTTTGGCTAGATCAGAATTGTAGGTGGGAAACAAAACATGATTTTTTATTTTTACCTCTTTACACCAACATGAACCATTCCTCATATTCATTTTCCTACTCTCCTCCCAGGGTAATTACTGGGAAACTACATTTAGGAGTCAATATCCTCTTTGGAATGAGATGCTAACAATTCCAATTAGGAGTCCTGCAAAAAAAAAAAAAAAAGAAAGAAAGAAAAGAAAAAGAGTTTGGCTGGCTAAAATAGCATACAATGGGGCTAAAAAATTAGTCATTAAGAATGAAAATTACTGTTAGATAAGAGGAATAAGTTCCAGTGCTCTATAGCATTGTAGGAAGACTATAATTAACAACATTATAGCTAAAAGGAAGCTACCTAATGTTCCCAACACAAAGAAATGATGAATGTTTGAGATAATAGATATGTTAATTACTCTGATCTGATCACTATACATTTGTACATTGTATGTCTTATGTGCCCCATATCATTATGTGCCCCATAAATATGTACAAATATATTGTGTCAATTTTTGAAAAAGTTTTAAAGTTGAGGAAGACATTCATTTTACAAATATTTACAGAACAAACAAGTGTCAGTTTACAACCTTGGGGATAGTGGTGAAACATAAAAATTTCTCTCCTTCCTCTTTATAGGAAAAGTGAGATATTTAAAAAACAAAATCATGCATTATTTTAATATATCATTTTTATAATCATACATTATTATATAAAGTCATACATTCTATTTGGATACTATATGTAAGATGTAGGACCACGTAGCAGGAGAATATAACTTGCAGTATGGCTTAGGAAGACCTCCACAGAGATAAAACACACACACACTCACAGACATAGAGTATAGGGTTCAGACTTATGTTCCATTTCTTTTTGTTTTCAAGTCAATTTCTCTCTTTCCAACTTCTATCTCCTCCTAGCTCCTTTTCTTCTTTCCCAGAAAACCGGCTCTGAAGATAATTTTGAATTGTTTGGCTATGCTTGGTCTTGGACATGAAGCCATCAACACCAAAATACTACTGAATGGCCAATTCCCTGGCAGAATAAAAGGATTAGGCATTTGCAATTTCCCACAGGTGCCCATCCTAAATGGTTGACCCAGTTTATAATCCAGAGTGATCCAGTTGGCTGATGAGCTATTTCTACTAGAGGTCCAGTCTAGAGGCAAATCCTGGTTAATGATGCCAACCTTTTAGCCACCTGCCTCCTAAACTCATCTTCCCTTTTCCATCATGACACATAATTGTTATCAGTGGGGACTCTTTCTACAGTAAACATTATCTTTAGCAATTTAGCTCCCTTGTGTTTCCTCACTTGTACAGGTAAGACAGTGATACATTTAGCTGGGAAGGAGGAAGGGATCATTGCTTGGAGCATATTGGGCTTAGCTTTTTTCCTTTTTTTTTTTTTAATCTTTTTTTATTTCTCCAGCTCAGAGAGTTGCTGCTGCCAGAAATAATCCTGAAATGCTATCTTCCCTTCCACTTTTTGGCTATAAGAAATGTTCTTTTCCTCTAAAAAAATTGGTTTGAAAATATATTCAGAGCTCTGACAAACCCAAGAGAAAAGAGTGGGTAGGGAACTAAAGCTATGTCCCACAGACCTCCCCTGCAGGCGACCTTCCCCTTACCATCAGGGTCAACCTGGGCAAAGAGAGTAAGAAGGAACACCACTGTATTGAATGAAAATTTATGCTGAAAGGAATATAGGAAGTAAATGTGCTTTTAACACAGCCAACTTTTTTAGATTGGCATACATTAGCCAGATAATTACTACATTTACCTCCTAATTAGAAAGAACACTGGGATCCTTTATAAGGCTAGATTTAGGGTATGAGGCTAATTTCCTATAGGTATTTTATTTTAGATATGTTTTCTACAGATAAGGCAAATTGATAACAGGAACAAAAATCTGGAAAACGTGCATAGTACAGATAAACTCTGTACTGCCTTATTCTTTATTCTCCATTATCTGTCATCTGTTAAAAGGTTATCTCACTTGTCTTATTTTCTGGATCTGTAGATTCTGGGTGAAATCCAGAAAATAGGTCATTTTCCAAATAATATATAAGCAAGAAAGAGAAGCTCAATTTTCTGACCACTAAAGTGACTTTTCTTTAAAAAGCCATAGATCATCTTGAAATCATTTTGACTTGGAAAGAGATAAATTTTAGTAAAGATTTGTCATTGGCACCAAAGAGAAGTCTGAAATGGATTTATATAACAAATACTATCAATATGATTTTGAAATAACGGCTGTATGATTGGAATAGTTTACAAAGTAATCCTTAAAATGCAAATAAATTAGATTTCTAGTTTTTAGAAAGTGTTATGACAAACCTAGCTTTTCCCTTTCACTGGGAGCAAGTCTGGGGACCATTTTGGTTTTTCATTCCCTTTTCCAAGCAGCCATCTGATGATGAAAATAGGTAAATAAGGCCTTAGAGTCAGTTCCAGAGGGGTCTTGAAAAATTCTATCTCTATGGCTATAGCAGGAATTTTTTTATTAATATTAAATCATAGCTGTGTATATCAATGCGATCATGGGGCACCATACACTGGTTTTATAAATAGTTTGACACATTTTCATCACACTGGTTAACATAGCTTAGCTTTGTTATTCCTGGCATTTTCTTAGTTATTGTGTTAAGACAATTATATTCTACATTTACTAAGTTTCACATGTATCCTTGTAAGATACACCACAGGTGTAGTCCCACCAATCACCCTCCCTCTGCCCATTCTCCCCCCTCCCTCTACCCCTCCCCATATTCTTAGGTTATAACTGGGTTATAGCTTTCATATCTATAGCAGGAATTTTATTTCTTTCCACAGAATATGATCAATTTCTCAGTGTATCTTAAGTGGACCAAAGTAAAGGTGGGCTCTGAAGCCGGGCACAGTGGTTCACACCTGTAATCCTAGCACTCTGGAAGGCTGAGATGGGAGGTTATCCTGAGCTCAGGGGTTGAGACAAGCCTAAGCATGAGTGAGACCCTGTCTCTACTAAAAATAGAAAAAAAAACTAGCTTGTGGCCGGCACCTGAAGTCCCAGCTACTTGGGAGGCTGAAGAAGGAGGATTGCTTAAGCCTAAGAGTTTGAGGTTGCTGTGAGGTAGGCTGATGCCATGGGACTCTAGCCCAGACAACAGAGACAAAGTCATGCAAGGAAAAAAAATGTAAATGTGGGCTCCTGATATAGCTAAAAAGTAAAAAACACATAGAAAGGGAGGGAGGGAATATGGCTCAGCGCCGATAGCTCATGGTTAGGGCACCGGCCATATGCCTTGGGGCTGGTGGGTTCAAACCAGCTAGGGCCTATTAAACAACAATAACAACAACAACAAAATAGCTGGGCATTGTGGCAGGGGCTTGCAGTCCCAGCTACTTCAGAGGCTGAGGGAAGACAATCACTTAAGCCCAAGAGTTTGAGGTTGCTGTGAGCTGTGACACCACAACACTCTACCAAGGGCAACATAGTGGGACTCTGTCTCAAAAAAAAAAAAAAAATGGGGGGAGAAATATATTTTACAAGTTTACTATACTCTACCACATCAAAGTTCCATATTATTTTGTCATGCAAAAATCTGTAACAGCTTTGTTACTCATTTTTCATTTTGTGCACTCAGCCATTCATCTAAATGTAATGTGCTATCCATGATCATACCCTGAACAAAAAAGTACATTTAGATAAAAGCTCGGGAAATCTGAATAAACCCTAGACTTTAGTTAATAATGTGTCACTCAACTACTTAACATTTAATGCTACCTTTATGGAGCTGATAACCAATTAAGAATAATTGTTTTCACTTTTTCCTTGGCAGAGTAATCCCTTTGGAGAATGGATAAATATACCACATGTTAAAATAACAAGAGCAGTGCTCTCCTTTCCTCCAGTGGAAAGGAGAGGATATCCTCAGGTAATCCACAGAGCCCCACAAAACATAACTTGAGAGCAACCGACTACAGATACATGTATAAGTGAGATGTCTCCTATTAAAGATCTAATATTTTTATTTTGTCAATATGAACCAGCGAACCAGAGTTCTATGATAAGATTGAAAAATTAAATTGCTCTAATTTACTATAGCTAGGTCAGTCACAAATGCATACCTTAGAAATCAGGAGATTTGAGCTAATCAGACCTAAATGTTTGGGTTCCTCTGGGCCTCCACCATTTCCACCAAGACGTGGTTCTTGGCTCTGGGTCTGTGCACCTGAGCAGGGTGTGTCATTGAAGCCAAACTTCAACTTGTCCAGACCAGATAAGCCTGTTATTCACCCCAACACCTCTTCTCTGGCTTCCTAAGTATAAATCCATCATCTATTGAGCCCAAAAGGAAAATATGGCCTTGGGTCACTGACTTCAAAAATAAGATTTGAATGTAAATGGAGCATTTGTCAATTCCCGGTTACCAAGTTCTCTCCCTCTTTCCAGAGGAATGGCAGTGTGTTTGGCAGGGTGGAAGGGGAAGGAGCACTGTGTGTGGCATCTGAGGATCTGGGTTCTGATTCAGATGCTGCTGGGTCCTTACTAGGTAAGATGTAGCAAGTTTTTATGATAAATCACTCTTGGTCTCAGTTTCCTTTTCTATAAAATGAGTATAATCAGAATCTCATGGGACTTCTGTGCATACAAAATAAATAGCTGAAGTTTTGTGATGTACCTACCATGGTGTCAGGCACAGAAGAAAAATGTAAATGATTAACTTTTAATACTGTTCTTATTACCATTAGTTACTGGTTATGTTGTTCTAAGTCTGTGTCCTTACTAGAAAATAGGAATAATAATAGTCTTATTTCTATGTTTGAAATATGTGTTAAAATCACTTTTTAAACTTTGATGATAGTAGGCCAGACATTATTACATACAGAAGACAATAGGAATCCCTGTCCTTGCAGAGTTAAAGTTCCAAAGGAGTTTAAGTTCCACAGACGATAAAATAATAAGTAAATTTTATACTGCTGTATTCAAAAGTTAAAGATGATGATGCAGGAGGTAAGGTGCTTTAAATCAGAGTAAAGGGAGCTCATGAGTATCAGGTAAGGGAATGGTTTATTTTAAGTAAGAGGTCGAGTGTGCCTCTAACAAAGTGACATTTAAGCAAAGATGTAGAGGTGAAAGAATGAGCCAGAGATCTTCTAGGAATGTTTCCCAGCTGATGCAAAGACCCACAGGGGTAGGGGGTGGGAGGACATGGTGCCTGGCATGTGCAGGCAATAACCAGCAAGATGAGCAGAGTCACTGGAAGAAAGGGAAGGCAAGCAAGAGTAAACAAATCAGTTCAGAGACACAGCTGGAGGAAGAGGCATCGGAGGACACTTAACCTTGATGACTATTCTAAGCCAAGAATCAGACTTCTTTTTGAAAGCGTTTTGCCTACAAAGAATAACAACTTGTGACAAGATGCAAAAAGCATGATCTTTGGAATCTGATCGACCAGGCTCACACTTCTGTGATTCTGGATGGGTTATTCAACCTCTCTGAGCCCCAGCTTCTCATCTGTAAGGTGGGGACAACAGTTGCTGGGACGTGTATAATTAATGTAGGGAAAGTGCTGAGAACAGCACCAAGCACCCACGTCAGAGCTCAGTAAAAGGCAGTGAACCCTGAGCATAGCATGGGATGGTTTCTTGCATTGGTTAACAGCTGTGTTGTGAGAGATTGGCTTGGGCCCCCCGTGAACAACTGTTGTCATGTTATTTGACTCAGTGCCATAGCTCAGGCGATCTGGCATGTCTGTCATCTGTCTGCTGACTTGACTATAAATCAAATGAGATTCGAGATCCATCCTGAGAGCTTTCGTACACCTCATGCTATTTTCAATCATAAGTATTGCTCTACTCCTGTATTAAAGCCACAGGGTGAGTTTAAAATTAGTGGCATTTTCCTGAAATGTAGAACTAGCTATTACTGATTTGACTGGGGGTATTTGCAGCTAACAATTATAACCCAAAGCAACATGACTGCAAGTGTCTGGGTTAGAAGAGTGTAAAGTGTGATTAGCCCTATTCCATTAACTCTAGTCCCAGTGTTGTGTGCACGGACATAGCAAAGCATTCTTCTCTGATCCAAGTTTTAGCCTTCTTACTTCCTGCTCAGTATTTTACAATAGCCATTTATTTCTTCCCCTCTGCACACAGCTACCTTTTTTGGCACCAGAAACCAATTTCATGGAAGACAATTTTTCTACCAACTGGGGTTGGGGGAGGAATGTATAGTTTTTATATGAGTCTGCAAGCAATTGATTTATTATGATCTTCATGCAGTCAAATCTCTCTGCTAATGATCATCTGCATTTGCAGCCTCTCTCCAGTGTTAACATCACCACCTCAGCTTCACCTCAAATCACCGGGCATTAGATTCGCATAAGGAGCCCACAACCTAGACCCCTCACGTGTGCAGTCTATTGGACAGTTCATACTCCTGTATGATCTAATCCCAACACTGATCTGACAGGAGTTAAAACTCAGGTGGTGCTGCCAGCAATGGGGGGAGTGGATTTAAACACTGATCAAATTTTGCTTGCTCACCCACTGCTTCAGGGCCTCCTGATGTGTGGCCCCGTTCCTAACAAGCAATGGACCATTTTGAGTCTGTGGCCCAGGGATTGGTGACCCCAGCCCTGGAACAGTATCTGATCACACCAGTTCATTGTTCCATGATTTCCTAGCATGCCTCATTGCAACACTGAGGACTACCCCTAGAGAGAGAGGACCGCTTCAGTTTAATCCTACCTCATATGTGCAAAATACCTCATTCCATCTACTCTGGTATATTTTATTCAAATTCCCCAATCTGCTTCTTAGAAAAATATCTGATTCTAAGCTTGGGGCAAGAAATATATACAATAAGCCTGGAATATTCTTGTGGGACCAGAACGTAAGGAAGTGCTTAAAACAACAACAACAACAACAACAAAAAAAAAAAAAAAAAAAAAAACCAACCCATAATAATTGGGAAATTAAAAGTTTTCTTGCCACTGGCCACTGCATGTTCTATATCACTGGAGTGTCAGTTGCTTGTCTTTAGTGGGAGCTCAGTGAATCTTAAATGCAATGATAAGACAGGAGAGAGATCCCCAAATACAACAAATTTATATCAGGTAGTATCTCTGTTGTCAGTTCTGCACATTCACTGTTTTACTGCCTCTCAGTACATATAGCCCAGAATTGTCACAGCTTGAGGGCTGTTCATTGATACTCTCTGTTGCTTTGGGACACTGTCTTCTCCAACACTGAACACAGGGAAAGAGAGCCCTTTAGCAATTATACTTCTTGGGAACCATTTCTGCAATTCCTATCACTTGCCCCAACCCATCCACATGTACTCCCACAGGTTTGAATGGCCAATGAGTTCTTTCTAATCAGGGTGCCCATTCTTTCTCTCTTGCCAGAAGGAGGGACATGTGAAGTGATTGCAGCACACAGATGTTGTAACAAGAATCGCATTGAGGAGAGGTCACAAACAGTAAAGTGTTCCTGTCTACCCGGGAAAGTTGCGGGAACAACAAGAAACCGACCTTCTTGTGTTGACGGTAAGCAGCTGACTTGATCTCTCTTTCTAGGAGTTTGTCAAAGTGTTCCCTATGCAAGTGTGTAGTGTATTTTCTTATTTCATTTAAACATGTTTCAGGATAATAAAGGTGTATCCAAAAGGCTAAAAAGTCAAAAAAACTGCCAGCCCTCAGCAAAGACTTTGAATTCTTACTTCTCTGATGCTGTGATTTGACTGACTTCTCTAAAACTGATGTTGAAATTTGGTTGTCATTGTGGTAGTGTTGGAAGGTGGGACCTTTACTATGCTTAAAAGGATGTGAAAAAGCCAACTTTAGGAATATACAAGGATCAGGATTCTCAGTTGGGACAATTCCCCCAGGGGTAGTTTGGTAATGTGGAGATCTCCAGGGTCACAACTCATACGTGCTGCTTGTACCTAGTGGGTAGAGGCCAGGGATGACACTGAGCATCCTGCAATGTCCAGGACATCCTACACTGCAAGAAAAAATTATTCATCTCAGAACCTCAATAGAGGCTGATAAACTTGCACTAGGATTATTTGCTTATTCTCATCACCAGCAACTCCATGGGGCACCTCAATGCAGGCAGGCAGGCAGGCAGGCAGCGACACCAGAAGGGCCATTTCCCCTTCTTACAGAAGAAACTCCTGGTCCTAGAAGCCAAGAAGAGTTATAAAACAAGACCATGATTGTTGCTCATGTTCTTTCCCAAAGGAGGTACTGAGGCTATTAACTATAAGTCTCCATTTGTTTCCACTTCATTTTTATCTCTAATGACATAGAAATAGAACTGCCTTTAGGATCTGGAAGCAAAACACAAGGCACAATGCATTGGCTATGCTGGCAGAGGGGCAAATGGCATCTGGCCCTAAGTTTTTGTGAGCAAGTAAGCCATGTAACAGTGATGTTTTCATCTCAGAACAAGTTTTATGTATTTTTTTTCTTATTAAGTCACATACACATAGATCATGTATACATTAATGCATTTGTGGGGTGCAATGTGCTGATTTTATATACAATTTGGAATGCTTATATCAAATTAGTTAATATATCCTTCACCTCATTTACTTAATTATTGTGTTAAGACATTTATACTCTATACTTAATACATTAGACATGAACCATAGGTATGTTCCCTCCAGAACAAGTTTATTTGAACTTGTGGTTAGTTCAAACAAAAGACTATCTTCTAAGCAAAAGTCAGTAAAGTATGGAGTATTTTTCTCATGCTGATTATTTATCATTTTTTTGATAGCATTCTACTTCTCCAACACCCTTAAATCCATTCTCATGTATAAGTGTGGTTACAGACTCATAATTCCAAGGCAGTTATTAACAACATATACTGAGAGATTATATACACATGAGTAGAATCTTACCTATACTTATTACTAATGAGTATACTTATTAGTATTACTAATGAGTATACTTATTAGTATAATCTTACCTATACTTATACTAATGAGTATACTTATTAGTATACATTCTAATAAGTATAGTATGACTATACTATACTAATATATGACTATACTTATTAGAATGACCTTGGGCAAGTCACATTTCTTTCCTAACTTCAGTTTCTTCATCTCTAAAATAGGAACAATAATCATTTCTATTTTATAAGGTCACGGGGAGATTATGGAAACCATGTGTGTCATGTATTTTACATAATGCCTGGCTCCCATTAAATGCTCACTAAACAACCACAACTTGGACTTTACCTAATAAATGCAAACAATGTAACTTAATCTATGTACTGTCATATTAATCTGAAATTTAAAAAATTAAATAAATGCTCATTAAATGGCAATATCTATTTTCTCTCTTGCTAATAAATGTGGATAAAGCTCATAGAGAGAGAGAGATTGCTTTGTAAAGTTTTGCTTCATATTAATTGCATACTGAAGGATCTTAGTTATTATCTCTTCTTGGATCTGTTATCTTGGGTATTGCCAATGGTGATAGGTCATCTTTAGGAATGCATGTTTACTGTAAGAATTTTGAGGCCAGGTGTGGTGACTCACATCTGTAATCCTAGCACTCTGGGAGGCCGAGGCGGGTGGATTGCCTAAGTTCGAGACCAGCCTGAGCCAGAGCAAGACCTTGTCTCTAAAAATAGCTGGGAGTTGTGGTGGGCACCTGTAGTCCCAGCTACTTGGGAGGCTGAGGCAAGAAAATCGCTTGAGCCCAAGAGTTTGAGGTCACTGTGAGCTGTGACACCATGGTACTCTACCAAAGGCAACAAAGTGAGACTCTGTCTCAAAAAAAAAAAAAAGAAGAATTTTGAAAATATAGAAATATAGATATGCATCTCTGTGTTAAAATTGTCCATGATACCATTGCCAAGAAATTGTCATTGCTTTGTAAAATAACATGATAGTATATGTCCATTCAATCTTAGCCCAACAATGAAGAGCACATTCATGTTGTAAGTATTTTACTGAGCTAAAATTCTGTAATTCTTCTTCCACTTAGTATATGATGAACATTTCCAAAGTTAACTCATCCTCTTCAAAAATTATTAATAGCTACATAAATTTTTTTAGCTATGGATAAACCATTTATTTAACAATCCATACCACATTTGTAGTGTTTCTTGCATTCCACAGGCTCAGGTCCCTAAGAATTGATAAGTATCAACTTCTCTCCATGACAGTAGTTGAGAATCCATACACCATGTTTTTCCTAAACATACTCTGTTTTACATAGTGAATTTCCCATGGGAACTATTCCAATAGCTGTTATTTGATTTCCTTTGAAATTGCCAGTCAAGTTGCCTTCTATAATACAATTGTAAAAACGGAATATATTCGATTGTTTCACGATTCAAAATCTGAGACTAATTATTTAATATGGGACATAAATTTTGGGGTAAAATATTTCCCAAGTAAGTGCTGGTCTTTTAATAATATTCTATTATCTAATAACTGAAAACACCAAAATATACACTTACCAACTTAAATTATTAGTCATTTATAAACACGTACAGAAGCATTATACCCTTGGGCCTATGCCTAGTAATATTCTGTGAAATTACTATTTTAATTAGTAATTATTCTGTAACCCCAAGTGGGAGAAGGAGCACCGTACTCAATATCTTTGGTTGGGAACAAACAAAAACATAAAATAGAGCCTTTCAGTAATCTCCAATTACTTTTCAGGGAATAAAAGTTAAAATAAAGATTCATAAACAAGAGGATCATGAGTCAAAAATCTACCTATTTATTTAAGAAAAGAATTTTTCTGAGAAAATCATATCAAACAAACAAAAACAAATTTTCAGAGGGCTTGCAAGATTATGTTTCATGATTCTAATTGATCCATAATGGCATAAAATAAAGTTTATTTATTAAAGTTTTATAAATAATTAAATATAATTAATACTAATAAAACATAATTTTTTTTTAAAGCTTACCATGTGCCACTCTTTCAAGTAGTTTAAGTGTATGTATTTATTTAATTCTAACACCAACCCTATCAGGTGTATCTTTCTATTATTTCCATTTTAGTCATCAGGGAACTGAGGCACAGAAAGATTCAGTGACTTGCTGGCAAATCACGTAAGCAGGCATGGCAGAAGCAGGTCACCTGGGCTGCTGGATTCCAGGAGCCCCTATTTATCAATGTATCTCACTAGTATTTAATGTAAACACATTTTATATTCTCAAGGCTTTCTTACAAGATGCAAACTATCTAGGTGAGAAAGAGAAGAAAACAAAGTCAAAGCCCGTGGCTACTTGCAGACATATCTAGTACTTTGAGCAGCACCTGTTCCTTCCCTTTCTATGTCATAAACATGATTTTTTGCACTATCTTAGGCTGCTGTCATGGAATAATTAGAAACATTTTTATAAACAGTGCTTTCAGTTTTATAGAAGGATGGAAGGTTCATGGTTTAAGAGGCATGATAGGGCTAAAATGTGAGTTTTATGGTGAAAATTATGCAATTTTGTTTATTTAAGGTTTTATTGTCATGGAATTTACATCTATTTCCAACTTGGACAAATACATGGGGGCAAAATTCAATTACTGGTTAATAGGGTCTTTTAATGCATTGTGGATTTTAGCATCACTCTGCTTATGACATAATCTCCCTAATAAGTCCATAGATCTTCCTTCTCATTTAGTGTAAACTATGGCAATTTTAATGACTCAATAGTAGCAAGCTTTATTTGAATTCTTGTCCTCTTATATTGGATCAGCAGGCAAAGGGAGCAGAGAGAAGAGGTCAGCTTATAATAGAGAACTTTCTAACTCTCACAGCAATGAAAACCCACTTTTTTAAAGAGTTAGTCAATGCAATGAAAAAGTCATCACATTCCTGGCTATTTCTGTGGGAAAAAAACCAAACTCACAATGTATCAGGACACTTTGTTCCTGGCTTATCATATTCAGTCTCCAAGAGCAAAAGAGAAAGAAATACATAAAAAGTCAGTCTCAGAAAGACAGACTGATAGGGAAGGAGGCAGATAGGGAAAGAAAGGAATATACAAAGAGGGCTCTGGGAAAGAAAGGATCTGACAGGCAGTAAAAGAAAAAGATAAGTCAATAGATGCTCAGAAGGGCTGTTAATACATCTATCCATAAGATGGCTGGATTCATTTTTCCATAGAACTATTTGTAATTCTTTTTAATAAAACAAAATTTATTTAATAGATTTAAATTTTTCTTTCTTCTCCCCAGTTGCATTATATAAGAGTCTAGAACCAGAATCTCTACAAAAATTGCCTCTAGAGATTGCTGTTTTGGAAAAAATATAATAAAATCTTCTTAACCACATATCAAGATATTCTTCAGAGACTTCCATAATAGAAAAAAAAGGTCTGAGAATTGAAGGAAATTTAAAATTCAGCAAGAGTTTTCCAAAGAATAACATGAAATATACATGAGAAATACTACATATAAAAGCTGCTTCTTAGCCTTCCAAAATATGATAGCATATTAAAGGCTCTGAGAAGTTCTGCAGACAAGTAACTTATTAAACTTTAAACCAATATTTGCCAGACCTTTTAAACCATAGAACCTTTTTGTATAGTGTTCAATCACATCTTGCCACCATCAATGTTCTATGAGTAGACTTTGGTCCATGATCCTGCAGACTATAGTTCGTTTTTTGTTTTTCAGGAATAGCTTCTAGGTCTTCTGAGTTAAGCTGATAGTTCCTATGCCCATAGTTCAGTGTTTTTCCCAAGATTTGTTAACCAAATAGTACACAACTAATTCTGGTAGTATTAGTTAAATTATATGATTTATAATTATCTCAGTGACGTGTTAGGCTCAACTACAGTTTGGAAATCATCTAGAGAGCTTCCAGAGAAAACAGTATGTAAAAAGCTTAAGGTCTTGTTATTCACAAATATTTCTAGAGAATAACATTCCTAAGAATGACCTATTTTGATTCTGTCATTTATTACTTGTCATCCACACACAATGAAATACCAAGATAATGAATTTTTGTGGTGGATCAGTGATGCATATCACAGCAGCTCTCTGTGGTCTCTTCATTACTGTCTCTGTTTGAAACTTTCCTTATTCTTTCAAAACAGACTCTAGCTTGTTTAATAGACAGATGCTGAGTTCAATTGGCTTTACCAGTAAGCATTTCTAAAAGGAAAGTCCGTTGTCTTCAGCAAAAGAAGATTTTCTGTAGCATCATTAGTAAAATGGTGGCATTTTCAGGCATAATTTCTGAATCACATAAATTCTCTTTTGAAACAGCATTTGGTCCCCAACTTGGCACCTGAACCTGTATGAGGACTTCAAGTGTGCATTTGTGACAGAAATGAGAGGCAAGATGTAAGAGAACTGACAACTCATTTTATACTGTCTAATGAAGGACCTGTCTATATTTGTTCCTTCTCAAAGAGAACAGAAGTTCAGTCATTATATATACCTTTTCCTTCTAAGAATAGATGTCATCTTTTTTTTTCCCTCCAATTTACAGCAGCAGTTTCCAATTGACAGCCCACTGGCAAAACCCATCCTCAGACACATTCCTTAGATCAACAAAGTATTAGAAAAGTTGATTCTGCATGCCTTTGGATGAGATACTTCAGTATCCCACAGGCCTCACTAATTATTATTATTATACTGGGTTCTGGCACACTTATGTTACCTGCCTGATCCCAAATGACAATGAAATGTGTGGCAATTTTCTCATTTCCCTACTATTTTCAAGTGAATAAACAAATTAATTTTTAGAAAAATATTTACTCTGTAACAAAAGTAGTATACAGTAAATAACCTGGTATAAAATAGAATTATATGTATACATTCCACAAGGTAAATATATAGCAAAACAATACATTATAACCCATAGTTATAACCTTAAGTAGAATTCTGTAACTTCATAGCTCACAGAAACCTCTAACACTTGGGCCTGAGCAATCGTCTTGCCTTAACTTCCCAAGTAGCTGGGACTGCTGTAATACCTGGCTAGGTGGGGTTTTTTTCTATTTTTAGTAGAGATGAGGTTTTGCTCTTGCTCAGGCTGGTCTCGAACTCCTGAGGTCAAGCAATCTACCCACCTCAGCCTCTCAGAGTGCTGGATTACAGGCATGAGACATCACACCTGGCCTCACACATAATTCTTCATAGATCAAAATGGCATTATATTGTATAGAATGATCTGAATCTATATTTTTTAGTATAAGGAAATATCTTAAATAGTTCACTGAAAAGAAATGGCTTTAAAGATAGAAAAACTGATTACTATCACTCAATCAAAGAAATATAAATTAAACAGAAATGCAGTGTTTCATCAATCAAATAGACAGAGATAAAAGGTTTGATAATACCTAGTCTTAAGGGAGACAGAAAAACTACATTTAAATCATACTTAGTGATAAATGGCTTACAAACTCAATTAGTTAATCACTCTTCTCTACTGGGTTCACCAAAAGGGAAGATGATAAATAACAAATGTTGTAATGAGACATAATGCAAGTTACATGCATTATAACTGCTTGCAGCAGCTTTATTTACTAACAGTTATGGGATGTTTAATTCTCTGCATTGTTATCAGCAGGATCAGCTGCTTTTAAAAAATCTAAGAATTTTGATGTTATTTTAATGGGAAACTGGAATATGAAGTTACATTGTGTGTATTTTTTAATCTAAATATAGCATATCTCATTGTAAGTCCATCAATATAGCCACTTGGACAATGCAAAATTCTCTGCACAAATGTCTGCTAGAGTATGTATCCTGTTGTGTGAGAGAGAGAGAGAAAGAGAAAAAGATCATAGAATGACATGCCCCAAATACTTGTTAGTTATCTAACTGGAATAAACTTGGTTACATCTCATCCTAAATTCATTTTTAAAAGTCCCCTAAAGTAGCCCCAAAGTCATTGGTTTCCATTTAACTTCAGAGAGCTCAGGTGTGTCCAAAGTTCTGGCTAATACAAAAGCATATTTAATCAATTCTTATTTTTTTGCAGAGGGGGAAATGTTGTTTGAAATCTAAAGAGTCAGTTCCTCATCCCTTTAGCTGGGCTCCAGCCTAGATAAGGCAAGATTCCATAGTTCTGTGACATTAATGTGATGTCCATATGAATAATGAGTAGGTCTTGTGAATTATGTCCCAGTTCTAGGAAAATCTGTAGTAGCCCTGTCCTGCAGCAGTACTGCAAGCTGCAGAGGTACATTTCTACAAGGAAAATTCCAATAGCTTTATCTAAGAAAGTAGTAAAATTTGTGATCCGTTCTGCGACTTGTGTATAAATATATGCAGATGAATATGATTGCCAACAGTAATTATGTGTTCTTCCATCTTCTCAAGTTCCTTGAATTTCTAAGGGCCTACTTTCAGCCCAAATAGAAAGGCATAAATTACCTCCTAACCAGAGAACAGAGGCTAAGGTATTTGGTGTTTACGTTTAAAAGCTATTCAGAAACTCAGATATGAAGTTGAAGAATGGATTTTTCTTCCTGCTTCCCAGACCTCTGTGAGCTAAGGGAGGGAAGGAAGCAAGGACCATATGAGTGGTCCACTGGAGCAAAGGCCATCTGCCAAAGTACCTGAGAGATGTGTCTTCACCTATAGATTCACTTCTTCAACCACCAGCCAGCTGTACATGGCAGCTCAACACACTTTGTTGATACCCTTTTGGTTGCCTTCCAATGAAAGCCATCCATCAACAGCTAGCACATAGTACATTGATCCTTCAACAGGAATCATAACCACCAGTGTCCTCAGATCACCTTAGCCTTCCACCCTCCATAGATGATCTTCCAGAAATTAAAAAAAAGAACTTGGGCTTCTAAATGAGTGGAGTAGTCACAGAAAGGAAATCTCAAGTATTAGCTGTAAATGACCAGATGTGTTCAACATGTCCACCTGACCTAGAACATAAGTGAAACACTCTCACCTTCCCCAACCTTCCTATTTCACTTATAAATTGAAGAGTAAGTTCATAACATCTGATATTATTTGGTACTTTAATTATTGTGTCATTTTAAAAAATCAGGATAAAATTTAATGGACTTTCAAGTACCATTGCTTAGGCTAATAAAATGATTGGGCAGTTAACTATCCACTCATTCAAAAGAAGGTGAACTAACAGGCTGGTCATTCTGTTAGGACTAGAAATTAATATGCCAGCCATTATTCCAATCCTGATTTAAAAAAAAAAAAACACCTTAGAACAAAAATAAACTTAGAAGTTATCACTCATGATCTTGGTGCATAGATACTAATTTTGCTTTATGCTGGGTCCCTATTCTCATCAACGGTCTCTGAGGTTCAAAAGTCCTATACTCTCTCAATAGTGGCTGGTGTAAAAAAAGGATGTTATTATACCAGGGGCCATGACATACAAGGGAAGAGATGGCTCTGTAGCAGTCTTCACGACAATTATTAAATCCACAGTGTAGTCGGGAGCCAGGTCAGTTGTGATCACCATAACTCTAGCTCACAGGAGATGCCACCTTTTATCTTGGGCTTTTTCTGGATCTCTGCCTTATTCTCTTTTCTTTACAAACCAGGAAAGTTAAGTCTTCATGTCAGCTATCAAGGGTCTTCTCAACTACATAGAGCACTACTTAGAGTACTAGTTTAAAATTGGTAGCTTTACTGGTTCATAATTATTACATTTTTTATCACGTGCCAGACCCTATGTACTAAATGCATCACTTTTTATAATACTCACAAGGGCCTTCTTTATAAAATAGGTATTATTATTAACCCCGTGTTACAAAAGAGGAACCCAATGCCTTAAAGATGTTAAATCATTTCTTCCAGTACAAGGTAGGGTAGATCTGAAACCCAAAATGGGAACTGCTAGAGATAGCAGGCAGGAGAAAGTATCAGGAGAATAGGCAGGAAAGATTTGGAGTATCTTCTCATTTCTTATATTCAATCCCTAAAATAATGTTGACATTGTTCAGGCACACTCGGCTCTTGCTTAATAATTTCCTCTAATTTGTACATCATCGTCATTCACATTCCATATACCTCAAGTCCACCAATTTCCCTTCATTCCCTAATTTCAAGACTGCCATAACCTAGACTGATATCTTGACCTTAATTAATTCCTCTGATTACACTGTGTCAGCACACCTTTCTTACTCCATTTAACTCTTCCTTCATTATCCAACTTTTATCATTAATCCCAGAGGTACTCCCTCAAGCCCCTATGCCCAAAACTGATGATGTTCTTCTCTAGATCCTTGGCGCGTCCTCAATAACATTTACCATTGCTTATGTGGTGTACTGTGATCTTTGTTGACTTGTGATCTTCTCTGCTAGTGAGACTCATTTATTTATTCAATAATTATTTTTGGAGCATTGCCTATGAACCAGGAGTATGCCAAACACCTCCTCACACAATGATAAACACAGATATCCCCTTGCTCAATGGAGCCTACAGTCCATCAGGGAAGACAGACCTTAACCTCAACTTACCTAAAAATATACAAGTAGAAACAACACATTCAAAGGGAAAAGAATTCCGTCCTTGAAGAAGATAAAAGAACGAGGAATCTGAAGGAGGCTTGGAAGCTGAGAAGACTTCCGTGAAGAAGTGACAAGAAGTCTGAAAAGGGACTCATGCAAGGTGGGTGAGAAGCATTTCAGACAAAGAAGACACATGGATAAAGGCCTTGGGTTTTGATCAAGAACTTGACAGAAAACTATCCTGGCTGAAATACAAAGAATGGTAAGCCTACATGTGAAAGGGAGCTAAAAAGACAGGTGGGGCCAGACAAGAATGAGTATGGCGATGGGGCTGTGTATCTCCAGTTCCTAAGATGGTTCTTAAAACTGAGTCATGCTAATTGAGTACTTACAGAAGGCAGCAAGGGTAGACTGGATAGTGCATCAATGTGGAATTTTCTAAACAGACAGCATTGAGAGCCTTCCACAGAGACAAACATCCCCTAGGAAGTGTCTGACAACAGATTTCAAAGCCTCTATCCTAACACTTCAGGCAATGTCAAAGCAAAGCAAGCCAAATTGTGTTTCTGATATCACTGGCTTCCACACATGCTGTTATACACACTGTTGCTGTCACCTGAATATCTCATTTGCTCCCTACTCCCGACCACTTGCACTGCTAGAATGAATCCTCACAACTACCCCTCAAAATAAAACAAACAAAACCTTCAGTTAAAAAAATTTAAACCACTACTTTTCAATGCTATCTATTAACTTTAGATAATATTTTAACTAGAAAGTTCTTTGTACAGGGAAGGGCATCAGAGTAAAGGGCTTCTCACTTGGTACATATTTAAAAATGGTAGGTGATGATAGGATTGTGTCACTCATTTTCCTCCTGATTAGTATTTATCTTTTCAACTCCATTTCTTTATGGATTGACAGTGCTATGTTTGATGTAGACCCCTAGCACTCCTGCCCATAAAGAAATCTCTAGAATACCTATACCTAAGGATGAATGATCAACACCTCCTAAAATCTGGAGTATTGTAAAATTCAAATGGTCATACGGATGTTACATGAGTCTATTTTGTAAAGATAGAGAAAATGGAGAAATGATTGTTTCTCACATTACCAAGCCCTTCTCCTTTGAAAATCTTCAAGCCCGTGAGTTTGAGAAATGATGGAATAAAGACACTTGTATACTATAGGAATTCCCTATTCTTAGCAGCCCTTATGAAAAAATTATGATAACTATAGGAATTGAGACTTGTTGAACACTCACTGTGTATCAGGCACCCCTCTGAAAATTTTACCTTAACAAAGTTTACAACATCTGATATTTATAACCATATGTGAAATAGGCACTATTATTATCCCCCACTCTGCCGATGAGGAAACTGGGGCTCAAAAATGAAAAGAGCCTTGCCCCCCCATCACGTGACTATAAAGCCAGGATTCAGTCTTAGCAATCTGATAGCATTTTCCATGCTCTGATTGCCTTCATTCCCAGAGAAATGAAAAATTTCTGTGGCAATACAGAATTGCTGAAGCCTTGAGCATAAAAAGGCCTGGATTTCAACCCTAGTTCTGCCACTAATGAATCATGCATCCTTCAGCCTATTATTTTCCTGGAACCTCAGTCTCTAACTATAAAAAGAAAATGAAAAGACTATGGCAACAAAGAATTTATGAGAAAATTAAATGAGATAATGTTTATAAACCACAAATTTATAATCCAACATCCATACATATCAAGCCCTCAATTATATTAGTATTAATACTCTCATGATTATTTCAGGAAAAAAATATTAAATTTATATTATCGTGAATGAGTGCATTTCTAGATTTTATGATAAGAAACCAGGAGTCAAACCTACAGTTTTGAATGCAATGCCAATGTTTGTGTATCTTTTCTTCGTTTGATTACTGACAACAATAAAATGAGGCTTTCAGGCCCCCCAAAACATGTGCAGAGAAACAAAGAGCCTGAGTCATAATGTACCCTAGATGGTGGTGTCCCATAAGAACAGTTAAATATGCTGTGCTTCCATCCAGAAGTGAAGATGCTTAGGACTTCATCTTTTCATCCTAGTCCAAGTAAGGGCTCAGGTCAACATCAGGTCCATTAATGTCTTATATGGATTAAATTTGAAGCACAACATTCCTACATCTCAAAGTCACTCATTTTCCAAGCTTGTATTGACACACACAAGCATCTTGAGAGTGAAAGATCTCATGTGCATGGTGGAATTAAAAAAGGAACTAAGAGTGAGCAGCATTTTTCTGAAGATGGGGCACATTGGGCACAAACTGAGATACCTCTAACCTCTCCTCTCTCAGCTCCCACACCAGGGTGGCCTCTTGTCACTATACACATTCTCTAGGTTACTTCATGTTTGTTCATGGCATCAGGAACCCAAACTGCTCCTGAGTCCATGCATCTAGACTAACCCATTCTTGTAAACTGAAGGGAGTTTTTGTTTGGGAAGTTATTAGGTACCTCTATTTGGATTTCTTGAAGAAATATCAAATCCAGTATACTCTAAATGGAGCATACATTCTCACCAGCATGGCACTTAGTCACAGATTCCATGTCAGTGACTAGCACCTGTATCTACTCCTTATTCAAGCTAGCCTCTTGGGAAAACATCTTTGCCTTTTCTTACTTCCTCATGGCTCCTGTTAGGCCTCTTTGATTCTACTGCAAAAGATCGCTCCAATATTTTTCTTTTTTTCCATCCCTATTTCCAGTAACCAAGCTCAAGCCATTGTCACCCCTTGCCTTGATTACAAAAGGATCTCCCATCTTATTGCGTAAAGTCTTTCTCATACTTAGGAACTAACCTACATCCTCCAGATTTAGGCTACCATGCATTTTGTTCTTCCCTTTAAGGAACACAATTACCACTTTACATTTCAGTGCTAACATCACCACTGTACAACAGATGCTACATGAAGGCAAAGTTCAGGACGTTCTTGTTCACAGCAGTATGCCTGTGCCTAGCACATGCCTCATAATCAAACAATTCATGCCTTTTGTACCTAGGTATTAGGTATATCAGACAGAAATATATGTTCCAATCTCAGCTCTTCTGTGATTCTAAGCCTCAGTTTACCAATCTGGGAATAGGAATTAAACAATTTAACATCACAGGTAATGATGAGGATTATTTGAGAAAATTCATGTGGATCTCTTAACAAAGAATAGGTTCTTAATAAATATTAGTTCTGATAATTAAGATAATTAATATGAAAAATTTGGTAGACTGTCTTGGGGATTCTCTGCTATTAACATGGAGAAATGAAGACAGACCAGGAACAGTTCGCAGACTGAAGGGAGTGTTGTTTATGCAGAATAGAATATTCTTTAGGCCTAAGTATTTGTGTCTACAGACTCCGCTGGACTATTTACACTTTCATTTTTTTTTTTAATTAAATCATAGCTGTGTACATTTGTGCGATCATGGGGCACCATACACTGGTTTTATAGACCACCTAACACATTTTCATCACACTGGTTAAAATAGCCTTCCTGGCATTTTCTTAGTTATTGTGTTAAGAAATTTACATTCTACATTTAGTAAGTTTCACATATACCCTTGTAAGATGCACCACAGGTGTAATCCAACCAATCACCCTCCCTCTGCCCACCTCTCTCCTCCCTCCCCTCCCTTTCCCCCTTTCCCCTATTCTTAGGTTATAACTGGGTTATAGCTTTCATGTGAAAACCATAAATTAGTTTTATAGTAGGGCTGAGTACATTGAATACTTTTCTTCCATTCTCACGTTACTTTACTAAGAAGAATACATTCCAGCTTCATCCATGTAAACATGAAAGAGGTAAAGTCTCCATCTTTCTTTAAGGGTGTATAGTATTCCATGGTGTACATATACCACAATTTATTAATCCATCCATGGATCGATGGGCACTTAGGCTTTTTCCATGACATAGCAATTATGAATTGGGCTGAAATAAACATTCTGGTACAAATATCTTTGTTATGATATGGTTTTTAGTCTTCTGGGTATATGCCTAGTAGAGGAATTATAGGATTGAATGGCAGATCTATTTTTAGATCTCTAGGTGTACTCCAAACATCTTTCCAAAAGGAATGTATTAATTTGCATTCCCACCAGCAGTGTAAAAGTGTTCCCTTTTCCCCACATCCACGCCAACATCTCTGGTCTTGGGATTTTGTGATATAGGGTAATCTTACTGAAGTTAGATGATATCTCAAAGTAGTTTTGATTTGCATTTCTCTGATGATTAAAGATAATGAACATTTTTTCATATGTCAGTAGACTGTGCGCCTGTCTCCTTTAGAGAAGTTTCTCTTCAAGTCCCTTGCCCACCCTGAGATGGGATCACTTGTTCTTTTCTTGCTTATATGTTTGAGTTCTCTATGGATTCAGATTATTAAATCTTTGTTGGAGACATAACCTGCAAATATCTTCTCCCATCCTGATGGCTGTTTGCTTGCTTTACTTACTGTGTTCTTAGCTGTGCAGAAGCTTTCTAGTTTAATCAGGTCCCAGTAGTGTAATTTTGAAGCTTCTTCAATTGTGTGGGGTGTCCTCCTCATTAAGGATTTTTTTAATTTCTGAGGAGTTTGTTATTATTCCATCTTTGTTGTTTCTCGTTGATGAGATTAGAGATTTTACTCTTTTTTTCCTGGTTAGGTTAGCCAACAGATTATCTATTTTATTGACCTTTTCAAAAAACCAACTTTTTGATTTATTGATCTGTTGTATAATTCTTTTGTTTTCAATTTCATTTAATTCTGCTCTAATATTGGGTATTTCTTTTCTTCTACTGAGTTTGGGGTTGGAATGTTCTTCCTTTTCCAGTTGCTTGAGATGTCCCATTAAGTTGTTAACTTCCTCTCTTTCATTCTCTTGAGGAACGCTTGCACTGCTATAAATTTCCCTCTTAGGACTGCCTTTGCGGTATCCCAGAGGTTCCAAAAATTCATGTCTTCATTGTGGTTTTGTTCCAAAAAATTGGCAATTTCCTTTTTAATCTCATCTCTGACCCAGCTATCATTCAGCGTAAGGTTATTTAACTTCCATGTTTTTGTATGAGTATGCAGATTCCTGTGGTTACTGAGTTCAACTTTTATTCCATGGTGGTCTGAGAAGATGCAAGGAATAATTTCTATTCCTTTAAATTTACTGAGGTTAGACTTGTGACCTAAGATGTGATCAATTTTGGATTATGTTCTATGGGCTGATGAGAAGTATGTGTATTCAGTTTACTTGGGATAAAATGTTCTGTAGAGTCTGCTAAATCCAAATGTTGGATGGTTAGGTTTAAATCTGAAATTTCTGTGCTCAGCTTCTTATTGGAGGATTGATCCAACAATGCCAAAAAGTGTTGAAATCTCCAACTATTATGGACCCAAGGGTCCACCTGAATAGTCCTCGGGTGATTGGCTCAGTTCAAAAGGTCAAAATCAATTGTCTCAGTCAGTACCTATCTCAGGTGGGAGAGTTCAAAAGATCTCTGGGAACTGGATCGCAGGGGTATGGTGACTACTCTGATAAGGCTTGCTCCAGTGCTCTGTGTAGTCAGGAGGACCCACTCAGCAAATAGATCAGTCTGGGATGGTTGATGCCTCCTTCCCCACCTTGCACCTCTGTCACACCCAGTCACTGGTAGTCCAGCAGGGCTTTGACCCAGTTGCCTGTAGTGAACAGATACTCCAGGGGTTTACACCTGCCTGAATCACAAGGAAATCTATTTCTGCTCAGCCAGGCTGCTGCACTCTGCCTCTATCTAGCAAGGGGAGGTGAGGCCTGACAGCCTCAAGCGCTTGATGGAGGCTCAGGGGCGTTCACTCAGTTCCAGCCCCACCCCTGATTGATGTTACTGACAGAACAGAACAGAACAACTTTGTGGGAATGTGTCTCTGTCCCTGCTAAATTCCCCTGCAGAAGAGAAGCTGTTTTGAGTTCCCAGAGCCTGCGCCTCAGGCCCTGTCTTGTTCCTGCAGGTTTGTATTCAGTTACTTGTCAGTTCTAGCCTCCTGTCTTCCTTTGGCTATAGGCTGATGATCCCCTGAGGGCCAGGTGTGTCTTAGGCTCAATAAAGCGGTCCTCTGGGTCAGCCCCACCCTGGGAACTTCCTGGCTCTATGCGTGCGTTTCTAGTCCCCGTGCTCTACCCAGGCCGGTACCACCTCAGGCAAACCCTTTCCTCACAGGGCCTGCGTTTCCATGCCAGATCTGTTCCATGGTGGTTGCCACCTGAGTAGATGCCCGACCTCCTTTGGTTGCCCAGAGAGACAGGGGGTGTGGCTTCAGAGTATCCAGGAGTGAGCCCTATTGTTGCTAAAAGATGGCTGGGCACCACCACTTTGGTGTGGTTTCCTCTCAGTTGACCGTCCTCTCCTCACTCCCGTGCCCCAGAGTCAGCACTGACCAGCTGCAGTTTAGGCCCTGTCCACACCCCTCAAGAAATCCTCCAAGAATCTGGCCTCCTGGGGGACAGGTCTCCAGATCTCAGAGTGAGAGTGGAGAGGAGTGCTGGGAGCTCAGAATTACAAGTAGAGAATATATATAGTTTTATACAGTTTTATGCCTGGCAGGAAAACGGGGTGTCATCCTAATAGGGGAGGTAGGTTTAGTTTTTAGAGGGTCTCTCCCTTGGAGTGTAGTGGGAGGACCTTTGAACTCTGCTCGTTTGCTTGTGAGGCACTCTGAGCTGTTCTCACAGGGGAGGGGACTCCCATCCACTTGGTGATGGATTTTGTACCTTTTGTTTGTATCCTTGTGGTTACAGCTCGGCTCAGTGGGGTTGATGTGCATTCTTCAACCTTCTCCCTTGGTGCAGCTCAGATCCACCAGGTTACTTGCTAAACTTCTGTTCTTTAACTCTCCTTCTGGATGGGAGCTTCTGTGGAAAGCTGGCTTCAGTCAGCCATCTTGTCTTTGCCCCCCTTCATTTTTCTATATAAGGATATCAGAGTGAAAATGAAGACCTGGTATTACCAGGGGCAAGTCAAAAGCCAGGTGTTGTGTTTTTAAACTTTATAGAGCATATAATAATCTCTGTCAACAATCCTGAAATGGCAGTTAACTCTTTTAAGCATTAATATGCTTAAAATTAACTTAAGTTTTTATGTTGTGTTACTTTTGAGTTGGTAGTGTTGCAATGATTGCATAACATAGAGTTGGTGTGGACTAAGTTTTTACAGCCATTAAGGGATTGTTCTGAGGAAGATTCCTCTTCTGCCTGTGTTCTTCCTACTACATACAGCCTCTTCTATGAACTTGTTACAAGAAATAAAAGATGATGTAAACATTCTCTAGGCTGCTACTTACCAGAAACTGAAAACAAACAGGTCCAACAATAGAATCCAACACTTAAAATGTCTGTTTGAAAGTTCATTGAAAGGCTTGATAGTGTCTACCTCCTTCCTTATGTTCATATACTGAGAATTTTTGCATATATTTTGATACAAACAAAAATGAATTTGAGTAGACATTTGTCTGTCTTTGACTATTCCTAATTTTCCAGTGGACAAAACACATCAGGATGAATTAACATACAACTTTTGATCAAGGATTGAATTATGCAATATCCTCAGTAATCATTCAGATGGGAAAACCTCATGAATGACACTGCTAGCCTCCTGACCAATTGACAACTTTGGTACACTTTTCAGAGTTAATGCCATTTGTCTACAACTTGTCATTTTTGAGAATTTCATCTTGCAGTATCTGTGGAAATCAGGAGAAACATGTTAATTCTATCTCCTGACTGAACCAAAAATCATACATAAAAGACCCAAGAAAATGCCCAAATCAGAAGATTCACTCCACAAATCCTTACTCATCTTCTTTGGTGCTGAGCATCAGAGATGGAGTGACTAGCAGGACATGGTTCCTGCTCTAATAAGTCTAAAGTTCAGAGGAGTTGATAGGTAAATGGGTGATTACAAAATTGTGCGATGTGTCTAAGCCCAGACTGCTCTGAGAGCAAAGATGAAGGTACTAAATAAATTATAAGAAGACAGGAGGTCTAGATGGTTCCCAGTAAAATGAACACCCCCAAACTGAGTCTCTAAGTGACCAGATAAGAGGATGGGATAGATTAGACAAAACAGAAGGGACAGCATATGGGAAATTCCAGCATCAACAAGGAACCTGATGGAAGAATTCAATGTACCTGAGCAGAGAGAAGAGTGAGATGGATGTAAAAAGAGGACAGTGTGGTCATTAGGAGTGAGCTCATGCAACAGCCCAGTGGCTGTGGGAAGGTGTTGAAACTCTGTCCAAGAGCAATGGAAGCTAGCACTGAAGGGTTTTGTGCAGATGAATTACATACTTAAATTTGTGTTCGAATGTATCAATATACAGCATTAGAATTCAAGTGCTTCAAATATAATTGCCATTCCTTATACTTGGGCCCCATCTTTAAGAAATGGAAGAGAGGATGTGGGTTAGGACAACAAAGTTACATCACAGTTTTCCTGTCAAAAACTAAATACAGGTTATGGAAGAAGTGCCTCCTGTAGGAAATCTTAGTATCTTATTAGTCTCGTGACTGTGCAACTGTGCATGGTGTAGAGGTTTAGGAGAAGAGTCCAGGGTTCTTGAGGGAAGATTTTGGTGTTTCACCAGGATCACTAGGGCAAGGGGAGAGTTGATTCCAATAATGGAGAAAAAGTGAAAAGCCCTGGGATCAAGATGTTTTAATCATGGAAGAGAGAGTGCTCCATGCTAGAAGTGAGGAATATGAAAAAATGCTCATCATCACTAATCATCACAGAAATGCAAATCAAACCCACTCTGAGATATAATCTAACCCCAGTAAGATTAGATCACATCACAAAGTCCCAAAGTTGCAGATGTGGTGCAGATGTGGAGAGAGGGGAACACTTTTACACTGTTGGTGGACTGCAAACTAATATAGTCTCTTTGGGAAAAGTAGGGTGAATCCTCAAAGAACACAAATTAGATCTCCCATTTGACCCCACAATTTCACTACTCAGCATCTACTCAAAAGAAAAAAAGTCATTTTATCAGAAGGACATATGCACTAGATTTTTATTACAGATCAATTTATAGTCACCAACATGTAGAAACAAGCTAAATGCCCATCAACTCAGAAATGGATTAACAAACAGTGGTATATGTGTGCCAGGGAATATTATTTAGCCACAAAAAAGACAATGACTTCATATCTTTTGAGTTAACCTGGATCCAGTTGAAATGCATTCTTCTTAGTAAAGTATAACAAGAATGGAAAAGCAAATATCAAATGTACTCAATACTAAAATGAAGCCCAGTAGATGATCTGATGCATGCCCACATAGGAGAAAATCTCATTTCAATTCAAGTTTGGGGGAGAGGGAACAAGGGAGGGGAGAAGGTGGAGGGAGATTTGGCGTGCTCCTACTGAATGGGTACAATGTAGGGGTGTATGGCACCCATTTTGGGTTCAGCACACAACACAACTCTACCTAACAAATTCAAATATTGTGATTTGGTTGTTTGTATCCTCACATTAATCTGAAATTTAAAATAAATAATAAATAAATAACAACAATGAAAAGAAATGAGGAGTACAATGAATCTTCACATAGGCTGCACATTAGAATCACCCAGGAAAGTTCTTAAAAATATCACTGCCACTAGAAATTTTTATTTAATTGGGGTAGGGCAGGACCTGGGCATTTTGTATTTTTTTTTTAAAGCTCCATGAGGAATACTAAGGTATATCCAGAGTTGAGGACCAAAGGTACAGTGGCTGAGAGTATGTGCTAAAGAATAAGGCAGAGTGGGTTAAAATTCCAGCTCCCTTTGCAAACAGAATTATATCTGTTCTTTTAATGTTTCACTTGTAAACATTCCATAAAGCACTAAAAGTTACTTATGCAGGTATTTCCCACACAGCCAGGTAAAAAGTGTAAAATAGACATGAAAGGGATTCAGTTTCTTCATTTGTAAAATGGGATTATTATAGTTCTGCTATATATGATCAATGCAAAGATTAGATAAGTTGGTAAAGTGATTCACAAATACCTGGCAAATAAGTTGTTTGATAAATATAAGCTACTGTTCTTAACTTGGGTGAAGTTATTAGGAGAGACAGGACAGAGGGCACAGAAATTACAAGGCATGTTTCAAAGACACCAATTAGTTTGTCTGGAGCTTCAGGGAGTAATATGGAAAAAAATTTACATAGTCAAGTTGGGGCCAAATTGCTTTCTTGAGCTCTAGGCCAATGTCTGAATTTGAGCAAGTGCTCATTAATTGATTATCTAATAACACAGTCTTCAAGCAGGTGAGGCAAGCAGTTATATATTGTACAAAGTAGAATAGATTTAAGGATTGCTCTGAATCTATTCCAAAACTTGAGCTCTGATTTGAATTTATTCCAAATGTGGAACCAGCAGAAGACTCTGTGAAAAGTTGAAATTAAATAGACATAGAGCTTTGAAGATGAATAAGGAGCCAGTGGGTAAAAATAATCCCTGGCACTCAGGAAGGCAACTTCCTGTCCTGGTGACACCCTGGCTCTCATTAGCAGATAGAGTCAACTCTCCTTCTGCTGTCCAGATTTTGCCCATTTTATTAGAAAACTCCAAATTGTGCTCAGAACTATTTCTGTTCTTTTCTTTTTTCATTTATAAATACTCCAAAAATGATTAAAGGTGACTTACACAGATACATCTCACACAGCAAGGTAGAGATAAAATGTAATATAGATTTAAAAAAAAAAGAAAGAAAAGAAAAAAGAAAAAGAAAGAAAGAAAGAAAGAAAGAAAGAAAGAAAGAAAGAAAGAAAGAAAGAAAGAAAGAAAGAAAAGAAGTTAAAATAGATGGGAAATGTGAGTATAAAGCCAAAGGTGAAGTCTGGTGGGGAGCAAGCATGCCAGGAGAAGACTGAAGAGGCCTATAAACATGCCAGCAATGAACTACACATTTAGCTGTAAGACTTCAAACAGGCAATGCAAAGAGGGAAATAAGATTGGTTACAAGATTTAGAATGTGTTCCCAACCTAATCGTGGCAGTTTCTTAGGAAAGACACATCTATTCTTGGCACAATGCTAAAGAAAAATATCTTCAGGTTTAAGTAGTATATTTTGGGAAAATAGTCATATTAGTTCATTTTCTGTTGCTTGTGACACCTGAAATTGGATAATTTATTTTAAAAAATAAATTTGTTTGTAATAGTTATAGAGGCTGAGAAGTCCAAGGTCAAGGGACCAAATCTGGTGAGGGCCTTCTTGCTGGTGGGGACTCTGCAGAGTCTCAAGGCAGTGCAGGGTATTATATGGTGAGGGGAGTATGTGCTCCTTTGTGTATCTTTTTCCAGTCTTATAAAGCCAAGAGTTCCCCTCTCATGATAAACCAGTAATCCATTAATCCATGAGTAGGTTAATTCATTCCAGAGGGAAGAGAACTCATGACCCAACCACCTTATATAAACTCTACCTCTCAACACTCCACAGTGAAGTGGAGAACACTTCAACAAGAGTTTTGTAGAATCCAAATCATAACACTCCAGCTCTGGCCACCTAAAACTCATGCCTTCTCATATATAAATACATCCATCTCCACTCCATTGTTAAGTCCAAAGTCTAAAATCTAATCTGTAAGCCCACAAAACCAAACTGCATATCTACTTCCTAGATACGGTGGCAGGGACAAACATGGAATACACACGCTCAGACCAAAAAAGGAGAGAGGCAAGGAGAAAAGAGTGAGGGGCCCCAAGCAAATGTGAAACCCGGGAGCAAACATTAGAAATTATGACTCCAGAATATTCTCCTTTGACTCTACATCTGGCATCCTCTGACAGTAGCTGAGGTAGGAACCCCACACATGCCACCCAGCTCTCTCAGACTGGCATTGTGTGCTGTTAGCTCAGCAGTTCTGGAGTCTCAGTGGTGGTTCCATGCCCATGGCTGCAGTAGGCCATGTCCTTGTGGGGAATCCCCCATGTTTCTGCTCAGCATTGCTGTAGTGGGGGCTCTCTACAGTGGCTCTACAGTGGCTCTGACTGGGCCCCCAGGATGTTAATATATCCTTTGAAATCTGGGTGGAGGCTGTCTGCGTCCTCAGCCCTTCTTGCTACAAATTTAGAGCTGCTAATTCTGCAAAGTGGTGCAGAATATGCACCATTTTTTTTTATATATACAATTTGAAATATTTTACTCGAACTGGTTAACATAGCCTTCCTGGCATTTTCTTAGTTATTGTGTTAAGACATTTATATCTACAATTACTAAGTTTCACATGTACCCTTGTAAGATGCACCAGAGGTGTGGTCCCACCAATTTCCTTCCCTCCACCCAGCCTCACCCCTCCTCTTCCCTCCCTTTCCCATTTACCCATATTCTTAGGTTATAATTGGATTATAGCTTTCATATGAAAGCCATAATTTAGTTCATAGTAGGACTGAATACATTGGACACTTTTTCCACCATTCTTGAGATACTTTGCTAAGAACAATATGTTCCAACTCCATCCATGGAAAAATGAAAGACGTAAAGTCTTCATCTTTCTTTAAGGCTGCATAATATTCCATGGTATACATACACCACAATTTATTAATCCACTCGTGGGTCGATGGGCACTTGGGCTTCTTCTATGACTTAGCAATTATGAATTGGGCTGCAATAAACATTCTGCTACAAATATTTTTGTTAGGATGTGACTTTTGGTCTTCTGGATATATAACTAGTACAGAAATTGTGGTATGAAATGGCAGGTCTATTTTTAGATCTCTAAGGTTCTCCAAACATCTTTCCAAAAGGACCGTATTAGCTTGCATTCCCACCAGCAGTGTAGAATGTTCCCTTTTCTCCACATCTATGCCAATATCTCTGATTTTGGGATTTTGTGATGTGGGCTAATCTTACTGGAGTTAGGTGATATCACAAACTAGTTTTGATTTGCATTTCTCTGATGATTAAGGATGATGAGCATTTTTTCATATATCTGTAGGCCATGTGCCTGTCTTCTTCAGACAAGTTTCTCTTCAAGTCCCTTGCCCAGCCTGAGATGTGATCACTTGTTCTTTTCTTGCTAATATGTTTGACTTCTCAGTGGAATCTGGTTATTAAACCTTTGTTGGAGACACAACCTGCAAATATCTTCTCCCATTCTGAAGGCTGTCTGCTTGCTTTACTTACTGTGTTCTCGGCAGTGCAGAAGCTTTTTAGTTTGATCAGGTCCCAGTAGTGTACTTTTGAAACTGCTTCAATTGCCTGGGGGGTCCTCCTCATAAAATATTCACCCAGACAAATTTCTTCAAGAGTTTTCCCTGCACTTTATTCAAGTATTTTTATAGTTTCATGTCTTAAGATTAAATCTTTAATCCAGTGAGAGTGAAAGGTGTGGGTCCAGATTCAGTCTTCTACAGTTTGCCAGCCAGTTCACCCAGCACCATTGGTTAAATAGGGAATCTTTTCCCCCACTGAATGTTTTTAATTGACTTGTCAAAGATTAAATAAGAGTGAGTAGCTGGGTTCATCTCTCCATTCACTATTCTGTTCCATATGTTCACCTCTCTGTCTTTGTGCCAGTACCATGCTGTTTTGATCACTATTGATTTATAGTATAGTCTGAGGTCTGGTAGCGTGATTCCTCCTGCTTTGTTTTTATTTCTGAGTAATGTCTTTGCTATTTGAGATTTTTTCTGATTCCATATAAAAACAAAGTTTTTTTGTTTTTTTTTTTTTTTGAGATCTTTAAGGGATGACAGTGAAACTTTAGTAGGAATTGCATTAAAATTGTACATTGCTTTGGGTACTATGGAAAATTTAACAGTGTTGGTATTTCCCAGCCATGAGCATGGTATGGTCTTTCATTCGTTAACATCTTCAGCTATTTCTTTTCTAAGAGTCTCATAGTTCTCTTTATAGAGAACTTTCATGTCCTTTCTTAGATAAACTCCCAAATATTTCATCTTCTTTGGCAATACTGTGAAAGGAATAGAGTCCTTAACTATTTTTTCAGCTTGACTATTGTTGGTATATATAAAGGCTACAGATATATGAGTGTTTATTTTGTAACCTGAGATACTGCTGTATTCCTTGATCACTTCTAAGAGTTTTGTGGTAGAATCCCTGATGTTTTTCAGATTTACATTCATATCATCTGCGAAGAGTGAAAGTTTTATCTCTTCTACCCTATATGGATACCCTTAATCACCTTTTCTTCCCTTATTGCGGTGGCTAAAACTTCCATTACAATATTAAAGAGCAGTGGAGACAATGGGCAGCCTTGTCTGGTTCCTTGTCTGAGTGGAAATGATTTCAATTTAACTCCATTCAATATAATATTGTGGGTTTGCGATGGGTTTGCTGTAGATGACCTCTCTCAGTTAAAGAAATGTCCCTTCTACACCAATTTTCTTAAGTGTTCTGATCATGAAGTGATGCTGGATATTATCAAAAGCTTTTTCTGCATCAATTGAGAGAATCATATGGTCTTTGTTTTTTAATTTGTTTATGTGCTGAATTGTACGTATAGATTTATGGATATTGAACCAG
>CAUYPK010040006.1:0-28540 GCA_963574355.1 Loris lydekkerianus | reverse complement strand
TTCCCCTTGTAGGTAATGGTTTTCTTTCATCTGGCAGCTTTCAGAATTTTCTCCTTCATATTAACTTTAGTGAAATTGATTATGATGTGTTTGGGGGATGTCTTATTCGGGTTGAGTCGTGCTGGAGTTCTGAAACTGTCTGGTATCTGAATTTTAAAATCTCTTGGCACGTCTGGAAAGTTCTCCTTCATCATCTCATGGAGAAGAGACTCTGTGCCTTGTGAAGCCATTTCATCACTTTCTGGGATCCCTATAAGACGAATATTGGTTTTCTCCTAATTATCCCAGAGCTCTCTGAGAGAGTGGTCTGTTTTTTATCTCCATTTATCTTCTTCTTTGAGGGTTTGGAAGTGTTCAAAAGCTTTGTCCTTAATGTCAGAAATCCTTTTTTCTGCTTGTTGCATTCTGTTATTGAGGGATTCTACTGTGTTTCTCAGATCTTCCAGGGATGCAACTTCTTGTCTCAATGTGTCAAAATCTTTGGTCATTTGGTCTTTGAATCTATTGAATTCTTGAGATAACTTTTGGAATTCTAATTTGATCTTATTTGCTATCCAGATCACCTGAATTAAATTTCTAACATCTCAGCTATTTGTTTGTGCATGGGGTCTTGTGCTGTTTCTGCCTTATTGGTCCTTGGGGGAGTTGATCTACTCTGATTATTCATATTGCCAGTGTTTTTCTGTTGATTTCACCTCATGATTGTTTTTCACCATTGCCTCTAGCCATCCTCAGAGTTGGGAGGTGTCTCTCCAAGATTAGACCCCAGCGGGATCACTTTATTGTTGCTGGATCTTTGTAGGGAGTGATCCTGTGTAGTTCCTCTGGGGCTGCTGTAGCTAGGGAATTCTGGTTGTGGAAGCAGCTCCAGTGTGTGACACACCGAGATTCAGCAACAAGGCTGGTGTGGTGTGCACGGTTCTGGGAGTACCTGGCACCCAGTGACTTTGGCACAGAGAACCCAAGGCTCCAGCAGTCTCTGGCCAGGAGAAGGGCTCTGTGCAGAGGCAGGGAGGGCTCCAGAGGGCACACAGCTACCAGAGTCCCTGGCCAGATGAACGGGCTAGTGTGGAGGCTGGGAGGATACAGGACGGAGGTCGCAGTGTTGCGTGGCTCCCGCAGTTCCTGGTCAGGTAATGTGGAGGCCCTGTGGGTGTGGGTCACTGGTTGGGGGTCGCTGCACAGCTCTTATTGAGGTCTGGGTGGCATCAAGCCCAGGAGTATGAGGTTGCTATGAGCTGTGACATCACGGTACTCTACCCTGGGCAACAGCCTAAGGCTCCAGTGTGCCAAAACTGTTTCATTCTGCCCCTAAGGATTAAGGCTGTAAGGCAGCTCAGTTCCCACCTTTAGGCTGCTCAGTCACTAGGTTACTTTGTCCCACTAGATCCTTGCTCTGGGACTCTGAGGGCGGAGCTTGCCGGTGCAGTTCTTTCCCAATGACTTTCTGCGCCCAGCTCAGTGGCTCAGTCTGGGGCCCAGACAATGCCCAAAGTTCTCCACACTCCTGCTCAAGCTCCCCACAAGGCAGTTCAACTAAGTGCCAAGTCCAAGCACACCAAAACAGTTCACAGGTAAGGCCTTTCTGGTTTGCCGTCTCACTGCTGCTTGTACTGATGGTTGCCGGCGTGATTAGGTCAATTGAACATACGCAACCACTTTCAGTTTTACACTGTTTTTGTCCTCCTCTTGGGGTCCAGAAGTACCTTGCTGGCTCCCTGTATCCTCAAAGGGATGATTATAGGCAGATCCCACCGGCCAGAGATGCTTGGAGTCTTGTCTCCCCAGACTCGCCGTGCCAGTTGCAGGGAAGCTGTTACTTGGCTGCCATCGTTAATCTCTCTCTCTCTCTTTTTTTTTTTTTTTTAAATAAAAGACATTTTTACCGGAGTTAGGTGATGTCTTGTTGTAGTTTTGATTTGCATTTTTCCTGATGATTAGAGACGTTGGGCATTTTTTCATATGTTTATTGGACAGGCGTCTATCTTCTTTTGAAAAGCTTTTATTCATGGTCTTTTGCCCATCTTTTTATGGAGTTGTTTGATGTTTGCTTGCTGATTTGCTTGAGTTATTTCAAGATTCTGTTTATCATCTCTTTATTGGATGAATAACATTAAATATTTTCTCACATTCTGAAGGCTGTCTGTTCACCCCATTGATAGTTTCCTTAGCTGTGCAGATGCTCCCATTTACTAATTTTTGTTGTTTCCATGATTGTCTTTGGGGTCTTGTTCATAAACTCTGTGCCTCAGCCAATGTCTATCAGAGTTTTTCCAACATTTTCTTTTAGAATCCTTATGATTTCATGCCTTACGTTTAAGTCTGTTATCCACATGAATTAATTAATTTTTGTGAGTGGGGAGAGGTGCAGATCCTGTTTCAATCTTCTACATGTGGTTGTCCAACGTTCCCAGTGCCAATTCTTTTTCCTAGTGTATGTCACTGCCTGCTTTGTCAAAGGGCAGATGGCAACATGAGGATGGCTTTATACCTGGGTTTTCTGTTTGAATCCATTGTCTCTGTCTCTGTTTTTATGCCAGTACCAGGCTGTTTTGGTTACTATAGCCTTGTAGTATAGCTTGAAGTTGGGTAAAGTGATGCCTCTGAATTTATCTTTTTGCTTAAGGTTGCTGTGGTTATTTGGGCTCTTTTCTAGTTCCATACGAAGCATAGAATTATTTTTCTAGATCTATGAAAAATGATGTTGGTATTTTAATGGGGTTGTACAACCTCCATGGAAAGTTGTATGGAGATACCGCAAAGAACTAAAAGTAGACCTGTCACTTGATCCAGAAAGTCCACTATTGGGTATTTACTCAAAGCAAAAAAAAATAATAATAATAATTTTGTCAAAAAGACATTTGCAGTCGATTGTTTTGTTTTGTTTTGCTTTTTTGTAGAGACAGAGTCTCACTACATCGCCCTTGGTAGAGTGCTGTGATGTTACACAGCTCACAGCAACCTCCAACTCCTGGGCTTAGGCGATTCTTTTGCCTCCGCCTCCCAAGTAGCTGGGACCATAGGCACCCACCATAATGCCTGGCTATTTTTGTTGTTGTTGCAGTTCAGCCAGGGTCAGGTTTGAACCCAATACCCTCAGTATATGAGGCTGGCGCCCTACCCACTGAGCCACAGGCGCCGCTCTACAGTCGATTGTTTATTGCAGTACAATTCACAATCATAAATATGTGGAATCAACCCAAGTGCCTATCAATATTTGAGTGGGTTAATAAAATGTGGCAAATGTATACCATGCACTACTACTCAGCTATTAAAAAATGATGAACTAATACCTTTTATAACTAATAACTTTTATAAGCTGGATGGAACTGGAGACCATTCTTCTAAGTGAAGTATCATAGGAATAGAAAAACAAACACCACAGGTACTCAACTATTAAACTGGAATTAAGTGATCAACTCCCATGTGCACATTTGGTAGTAAACTCAATGGAAAGCAAACGTGTGGGAGGGGGCTACAGGAGAGGGGTAAGCTCACATCTAATGGGTATGATGCACATTTATCTGGCTGATGATCACACTTATAACTTTGACTCAGATTGTACTAAAGTAATTCATGTAACCAAAATATTTGTACCCCCATAATATTAAGAAATTTTTAAAAAGATAGTTTTAAACTGGTATGCAGTGCAGAATTCCCTGAAAATGACTCCATATATACATATGTGGCTGCCTAGAAAAATACTAATAGTTTTTGTACTACATATGCTTATTTCTGGGGATTGGGATTATGAGAGATATTTTTCATTTCTTCTTTTGCTTATTTTTCATAGTATAAACACACATTTTTAAAATAAGAAAATATATGGAAGCAATGAAAATGTTTTAACCTTTCCCCTAGTAAATCAGCAAAAAACTGGGAATTTATCCTAAGGAACTGATCACAGATACACACCAAGATTTATTTAAAATGTATACACTGTATTTCTCTATTATTTATAATAAAGAGAAAACTGTAAATAATGAACTAATCTAACAGAAGGGCACTCACTATGTAAATTGTGGGACAACCAGATGATGAAATATGATGACTCCAATAAAACTCATGCCTTTGAGGAATTTTTAAAGACAGAGAGAAATATTCATGGTAGACTGCTAAATGAAATAACAGAACGATTTTTTTTTTTTTTTTTTACAATTAATCCTTAAAGGGAAAATCATTATATGTTTTTTTCTTTTTATAATTTTCTACATTTTATAATATTTTAAGATTAAATGTGTCTTATTCTTTAAACAGAAAATAATTTTATATTAAAATGTGATAAATAATTACCTTTTTCTAAAGATTTCGTAAGTGCATGTAGGTATTTGCTACGACATTTAACACCACTAAAGCTGTTCTCTTTATCTCCACCCACTACACACACACTTTCCTCTCTTCTCTGAGTCCCCCTTTTGAGAAATGAAGACTGAAGACTACATCATATATAAATGTAAAGCATTGTTTCCAGGGGACATTCCATGTGTCTTGCTTCTTTCCCCTTCACTGAAGTAGCAGAGGGTAGCCGCTTTCATTCTGTGCTTAAGACTCTTAAAATCCAAGAGTAATAACTCAAGGCTGCTAAAGCGTATTCAGAAACTCTATCACATGGGGGAAGGTAGTCACCAAGAAGGGGAATAGGAGAAAGAAAAATTAGCCAGGAGAACCTTGTGAGGAATGTCATGGGTGGCCCAATGTTTTGTTGCTTTTCAACAGTTTAGGGAAGGAATAAAAATTATGCAATTTTTCAGAGTAATTTTGGGTCCACACTTACAGGCTTACAGTATTCTGTGGATGGAATCATTTATGCTTACTTGTCTGAATCTGCTTCCTCAGACATAACCTTTCTTTTTTTGCTCTCATTGAGAAGGCTAACTCTTGCTCTAGCTTTCTCTTTTTTCCTACAGCAATTCTGACATCTAGGAGACCTAAAACTAGATTAAGGGTTAAGACATCCTTTGCCAGGTGACATCTGGTTCATAAATACCAAATAGCAATGATGTTACTTATTCAGAGTTTCAAAGGAACACAAGCTTGCATGGGTGTGCACCTGAATATTAACTGATTTTGCTTTTAATATTAATGAACAGATGAATTGGTCTAGTTGACCTTCAAATCCAAATTAGGTACTGATTAAATCATAAGACAAGTGAATCAGGATGTGTTTATACAGCACTGTTATTTCCAGTAAGGTGCCTTGGCCTTGGCTGTGGGTGAGGATGAGCTATTAGAAGTGTTAAGACAGCTAGAACAGAGCTTTCCTCGACTAAAGAAGATTGACTATATCTTATATAGTAATAATGATGACTTTTCAGAAGTTTCAACCAGAGCATTTGATATTTCTATGAATTTTACTCCTGTGTTTATATACCCTCAACATCTGATTGTTTGTATTTTGTTAATAAGTATAGACTTGTACTATGTATCCCTTGTATACTTGTACTCCTGAATTTTTTTTTTAAGCATTTAAAGTGCAAACCACCATGAAATCCACAGAGCAATTTAAGTATATGTTATATTTTACAAATAACATCAGAACTCCTATCAACTTACAGCTGTTTTCCTAGGCCGTCTGTACCTTGGAGTTAATTTCAATTCAATCCTGGTTGCCACATGCTTGGTATGCATTTTGTGGGGAGGAATCATTCATCAGCCTTCCCCTTCCTCATATCTCATCCTCCCAACTCAACGCCTGCCCACCCTATAGCTGTAATGACTCAACTGGGAGCAGGTGTCTTAAGTATAGAGCTCACAGCCTAACTCTTGGTCTATAAGCTAAGCAGTTGCATGTCTTTCTCTTAATAGCTCTTGCAGTTAGCAGATGCATGTCATAAGAAGGCAACAAGCACTGGTTCTGGTTCCCAGGGGTAAGTAAGTTAGAACATTGGAACACAGTTGCTGGCATAGAAGATACCCTGGGCCATAACACTTCCTCTTGAAATACTTCAACTTTCATATAACTGTTTTACTTTTTCGAAAAATCTAATCTCCCAAACCAAGGGACATTAGCCATCTCCGTTTTTGTCTGCTTGTTTTCAGGATTTGTACCCTAGATGACCCTAGTTTCCTGTGGAAGCAATGTTACAGCATATATAAAGCCAGTTCACCAACAAGGAAAGCTGGAAATAACTGAATGATTCTAAAAATGCTTGGGAGTCATCAGAAAGAGAAAAAAATGACCAGTCCATAATATCAGTGATTCCAAAGCCCAAGAAGATGCTTGCTCAGGATCAAAGACTGAAAACAAACTCAAGACAGCAAGGGCTCTTTCAGAACATTTTGATCAGCAAAAATATTCTGCCACTTAAACTGGAGAGTGTAATAAGCATTTCTATAAGTGATCTTATAACTGCAGAGCTCTAAAATAGCCCAGATGTCACTGCGGAGAGATATTTCTGCATGAAAGCTAATAATGGAGAGAGTTTGAAATGAATCTTCGACACATATGACTGCCTTTTAACCTCATCTTGACCTCAATCTTGGAGGATTTCAGTGGAAATGTTCTTTCTTTTTTTTTTTTTTTTTTTCATTTTAAGCTATGTATCTGTCAGTCAAGATGAAAGTTCCATAAGCGTTGGACACTTGGTCTAAGCTTTGAACTGATAATCAATTAACAGTGGTCTTCTGTACACGGTATTTCAGAGAAAAAAAAGCAAAAATTATATCTTGAATGTTCTATTTTTAATTGAAAGTAGATTATATATTAAAGTAGATTTTCAAACATTTTTTATTATCCCTAAATAAATATCAATGACTTATTTCAGTAATACCTTTGAAATTTCACAGTCTTTTTTTTTAAATTTCAATAGATTTAGGGGGTACAAGTGTTTTTGTTATGTGGACGAACTGTACAAGATGAAGTTAGGACCTTCAATGTATTCATCACCAAAATGTGTTCTTTGTGTCCAGTACATAATTTTTGATCTCTCAATCCCTCCTCCCTTCCCTGATTATTACTTTCCAATGTCCATTATACCACTTTATGACCTTATATACCCATCATTTAGTTCTCACGTGTAAGTGAGAACATGTGGTATTTGCTTTTCTATTCCTGAGATACTTAAGATAATGGTCTATAGTTCCATTCAAATCATTTTTTATGTCTGATTGGTACTCCTATATATATATATATATATATATATATATATATATATATATATACACACACACACACACACATACATATGTATCAGTTTATGGTCACTTAGGTTGACCTATTATGAGTTGTGCTGCAATAAACATTCAGGTGCAGGTGTCTTTTTTTGTAAAATGACTTCTTTTCCTTTGGGGAAATACCCAGTAGTGAGATTGCTTGATCAAATGGTAGGTCTACTTTTAGTCCCGTGAGGAATCTTCATATTGTTTTACATAAAGGTTGTACTAACTTACATTACCATCAACATGTATAAGCATTCCCTTTTGACTACATCTGCACAAACCTCTACTGTTTTCTGACTTTTTAATAATGTCTGTTCTGACAGGAGTAAGGTGATACCTTATTGTGGTTTTTAATTTTTATATTTTCCAGATGATTAGTAATGCTGAAAATTTTGTCAGATGTTTCCTGGCCATTTGTATCTTCTCTTTTGAAAAAAACAAACAAACACAAAACTCAGTACTTCTATAAAACCTACTTATATTTGCTCATGCTTTCTTATGAAAGGTAGAACACAACTATAGCCCAGGATGAAGGAGAGAAATGGAGTGGGAAGGGAGGGGAGGAGGGAGGGGGGAGAGGGGAGGTTTGATAGAGAGAAGGTAAAAGGCGGGACCACACCTATGGAGCATATCGCAAGGATACAAGTCAAATCTGTCAAGTGTGGAACATAAATGTCTTAACATAATAATCAAGTAAATGAGGTGAAAACTATGTTGATTGGCTTGATCTAATCATGTCAGATTGTATTAAAAAAATCAACACATTGTCCCCACATATGCATAAATGTATTCATGATCTACGTGTATATGACTTAATAAAAACAAAAAGATAAAAAACATCTTCATATTTTTTGGCCACTTTTTAATGGTTTTTTTGTTGTTGCTGATTTGAATTCTTTATAGATTCTGGATAATAGATAATTGTGAATACTTTCTCCCATTCTGTGGGTTTTCAGTATACTCTTTTTATTACTTTCTTTGCTATGCAAAAACCTTTTAGTTTAATTAAAACCCATTTATTAATTTTTGTTGTTCCTGTATTTGCACTGGGGTCTAAGTCATAAATCTTTATCTAGGCCTATATCCAGAGAAGTTTTTCTTATATTTTCTTCCAGAATTTTTATGGCTTTAGGTCTTGAATTTAAATCTTTAATCCATCTTGAGTTAATTTTTGTATATGGTGAGAAATAGGGATCCCATTTAAGTCTTCTGTATGTGGATATCCAATTTTCTCGGCACCACTTGTTGAATAGGACACCTAGTTCTCAGTGCATGTTTTTGTTTGTTTTGTTAAAAATAATTTAGTTATAGCTACATGGTTTTATTTTGGGGTTCTCTGTTCCATTTATCTATGTGTTTGCTTTTATACAAGCATTATATTTCTTCGTTTACTATGGCTTTGTAGTGTAATTTGAAGTCAGGTAATGTGATGTCTCCAGATTTGTACTTTTTGCTTAGGATTGCTTTGGCTACTTAGGCTCTTTTTTGTTTCTATATGAGATTTAGGAATTTTTTTTAAAGATCTATGAAAAATGACATTGGTATTTTGATGGGAATTATAGTCAATCCATAAATCACTTTGAGAATTATAAACATTTTAACAATATTGCTTCTTCTAATCTGTGATCATGGGATGTGTTTTCATTTGTTTGTATCATCAATGATTTCTTTCATCAGGGTTTTGTAGTTCTTCGTGTAGTGATCTTTCTTGGTTAAGTATATTCCTAGGTATTTTCTTTTCTTTACAGCTATTGTAAATGGTATTGAGACCTTGATTTAACCCTGAGCTTGACTGTTACTAATATATTGAAATGGTACTGATTTGTGTACATTAATTTTATAATCTGAGACTGTAATAAATTTATGTACCAATTCTAGCAGTGTTTTCAAGGAGTATTTAAGATTGTCCAGGTAGAAGATCATATCATCAGCAAATGGGTAGGTCAACCTCCTCTTTTCTTATTTGGATGTCCTTTCTGTTGCCTGACTGCTCTGCTAAGACTTCTATTACTGTGTTTTCTCCATAACAGTGGGCATCCTTGTCTTATTCTAATTCTTAGAAGGAATGCTTTCAACTTTTCCTCATTCAGTATGAGATTGCCTATGAGTTTGTCATACATGGCCTCTATTATTTTGAGGTATGGTCCTTCTATGTGTAGTTTGTTGAGGGTTTTTACCATATTGGGATGCTGTATTTTTCTACATCCATTGAGACAATCATATGGTTTTTGTTTTTAACTCTGTTTATGTGGTGAAGTCTATTTAATTTACATATGTTGAACCATCCTTGCATCATAGGATGAACCCTCTTAATCATGATAATTTTTTTTTTCGATGTGTTCAGACATGGTTTCCTAGTATTTTATTGAGGATTGTTGCATCTATGTTCATGGGGGATATTGGTCTGTAGTTTTCTCTTTGTGTTGTGTCTTTTCCTGGCTTTGGAGTCAAGGTGATAAATGATTTTTTTGAATGAGCTAGGGAGGATTCCCTTCTTTGTAATGTTAGGAAACCATTTAAGTAGGATAGAAGCCAGTTCATCTTTATAGGTCTAGTAGAATTTGGCTATGAATCCATCTGATCCAGGTTTTTTCTTGTTGGAAGATTTTTTATTACTGTTTCAGTCTCACTACTTGTTATGGGTCTGTTCAGCATTTCTGTTTCTTCCTGATTCAAGCTTGGGAGGTTGTGCATTTTATTCATTTCCTCTAGATTTGTTAGTTTGTGGGTGTACAGGTTGTCACAATAATGACAGTTTATATTTCTGTGGTATCAATCATAATGTCCCCTTTTTCATTTCTGATTGAGTTTACTTAAATTCTTTCTCTACTATTCATGTTTAATCTACCTAGCAGTCTATCAATTTTGTTTATTTTTTCAAAGAACCAATTTTTTGTTTCATTGATCCTTAGTTTCCTTTTTTTTTTTTTTGTCCACTTCATTTAGTTCTACTCTGATGTTCATTATTTCTTTTCTTCTGTTACCTTTGCAGTTTTTTGTTCTTCCTCTCCCAGTTCCATGAGGTATAACATTAGACTGGCAATTTGTTAACTTTCTGTCTTTTGATGCAGGCATTAGTACTATACATGCCCTCTCACCACTGCTTTTTCTGTTTCACAGAGATTTAAGTAGTGTGTGTTGCCTTTGTTGTTTAATTCCAAAATTTTTTTTATTGCAGTCTTGATTTCATCATGAATCCAAATGTTGTTGTCATTATATATATTATATATTTGTATGGTTTCCATATATTTGTATAGTTTAGAGAGTTCTTGGAATTATTTCTAGTTTTTTTCTACTGTGGTCTGAGAAGGTATATTCTACCTATCTTGAAAAATATTCCATGTGCTTATAAGAAGAATTTATATTCTGTAGTTTGGGGGTAGAATGTACTATAAATTTCTATTAGGTCCATTTATTCTAGAGTTCTATTTAAGTCCAGTGCTTCTTTTTTGGTTTTCTGCCTTGATGATTTGTCTAATTCTGTCAGTGGAGTGTTGAAGTGTCTGGTATTATGTTGTTGCTGTTTATCTCTTTCCTCAGGTCTAGTAGTTTTTGTTTTATGAATGTAATAGCTTCTGTGATAGGTGCATATAAGATCTGACAATTAAGTTTGTGAACTTGCCACCATGCACTTACATTGGTTGACAGTACTGTAAAAACAACTCAGTAAGTTTTCATCACCTAGGTATGTCAGTGTCTCACAGCTATGTTCACATCAACATGTATTGGTATCATTACTGAGTGGAATTCATTATTGTTATGTGTTTTCATGTGCCATCACAAGAATGTCAAAGCTTGAATGAGAGCAACAAATAAACATAAAATTTCTTGTTAAACTTGGCAAGAGTAGACATGAAATCAGGGACGTGTTAGTCCAAGCTCATGGGGATAATGTTGTGAAGAAAATGGCAATGTACAAATAGATTAAACATTTTTCTGAGAGGAGAGAAAGCATCATTGATAAAGTGATATCAGGGTGGCCAGTAATGAACAAAACTGACAAAAACACTGCAAAAAATTGTGCATCAAAATCTTGGCTGACTGTGAAGCATAGCAGACCAAGTAAACATTGATAGAGAAATAATCAGGAAAATCTTAACTGAAAATCTTGGCATGAGAAAGTTGTTTGTATAAGTGTTCCCTAAGGAGCTCACTGATGAACAAAAGCAAAGAAGAGTTGGGTGGCTCAAGGAGTAGGGTGCTGGCCCCATATACCAGAGGCAGAAGGTTCAAGCCCATCAAAGTGGCCAAACCCTGGCCAAAAACTGCAAAAAAGAAAGCAAAGAAGAGTTTAAATTTGCCAATACCTACTGGAGAGGCAAAATGATGTTTGGGGTGGTGTCATCACTGGTTATGAAACATGGGTGTACTAGTACAACCTGAAACAAACTATCAGGGTGCATAATGGGTGTCAGCCAATTCTCCACGACCAAAAAAGTTAAAAAAGTTCCATTGGTCCAAATCTAGAGTCAAAACAATGTTGCTACACTTTTTTGATATCATAGGGATTATTCATTATGAATTTGTAGCAATTGGACAAATGGTTGCTCCAACTGGTTGAAGTGCCCAGTACTATGATGTTGCTGTTTATCTCTTTCCTTAGGTCTAGTAGTTTTTATTTTATGAATCTAAGAGCTTCTGTGACAGGTCATATGAGATATGACAATTAAGTTTGTAAACTTGCCACCAATTCTCCATGACCAAAAGAGTTCTGTCAGTACAAATTGAGTCAAAACAATGCTGATAAACTTTTTTGATATCATAGGGATTGTTCATTATGAATTCATAGCAATTGGGCAAACAGTTAACCAAGATCACTATTTGGAAGTGATGAAAAGGCTGCCTAAAAAAGTTAGATGAAATGACATGAACTTTTCACCAACAGCTCACGGCTTTTACATCACAACAATGCACCAGTGCAAACGACACTGTCTACGAGGGAGTTTTTAGGCAGTAAACAAATAACTGTATTGGAACAGCCTCCCTACTCACCTTATCTGGCCCCCAATGACTTTTTTCTTTACCCAAAGTTAAAGGAAATATTGAAAGAAAGACATTTTGATAAAATCCAGGACATCAAGGATAATACAACAATAGCTTTGATGGCCATTACAGGAAAAGAGTTGCAAAATCGCTTCGAAGGGTGGACTAGGATCTGGCATCAATGCATAGCTTCCTAAGAGGAGTACCTTGAAGGTGGCCATAATGATATTTAGCAATGAGGTATGTGGCACTTTTTCTAGAATGAGTTTGCAAACTTAATTGTCAGACCTTCAGAACTTAAGGATACCCTGTATTCAGAATGGTTAAATCTCTGTACCAGACCATACAGCTTTAAAGAAAGGAGACTTGAGAGCTCAGCTTGGAAACACTCAGCAATTATAAGAAATACCAGTAACATCTAGGTAATATAACACCTTGGTGATAAGGGCATGGGGAAGGGAGAACTCTACTGAGACAAGAACAGCAGTGATTGGCAGTCTCTACACCAGTGGTGTAAGAAGCCATGGGATTACGTCTATAAAAAGCTGCAGGAAAAGTCAGTCAGGGAGTGCACATTCTTTCATAGACTCGCTTACTCTGACTCTTTCACTTCTCCTGCCTGCAGAATGCCTGCCCGACATCTCTCTAACAAGACTGCTGAGAATCACTCTCTTACTAATACTGTTTCTCTCCCCCAAATACTGTCTTCCTCTCTCTTTCCCTTATGCTAAGGTGAATAGCCCTCAGGCACCTAAGGGTAATTGTTCCCTAGTAAGATAGCACAGCTGTCCACATCTGGACAATAGATAAGCCCAGGCCAGAGACCTGGCCAGTCCTGGACCCCGACAAGTGGTGACCCAGATGAGACCCAACATACCTCCTTGTTGAATCAATCCACTTATCATTACATAATGACTATCTTTGTCTTTTTTGCTGTTGATTTAAAGTCTATTTTATACGATATAAGAATATGTATACTTGCCATCTTTTGGTTTCCATTTGCGTGAAATATTTTTTACCTTTGAGTCTATGAGAGTAGTTGGGAGTTGTATGATTTTCTTAGAGACAGCATAGAAGCGTGCTGTATCTGAGTTGTGCTATTTGTTCATTTTGTTGGTCTATCTTTTAAATGGGGAATTTAGATTGTTGGAACCCAGTTTTAATAAGAATATATGAGATGCTGTTCTAGTCAGATTGGTTGTTACCTCATTTCTTCATTTTCTCCCTTGTGTTATTGTTCTATAAGATCTGCAAGTTTTTTCCTTTGGATGCTTTTACATCCTGGTGGTGTCAATTGTTTCCTTCTATAATGGAGCACTGTTAAACATTTCTTATAGGTAGGTCTAGTGGTGACACATTCTCTCAGTGTTTACTTGTCTAGGAAAGACTTTATTTCTCCTTCATTTATGAAACTTAGTTTTGCGGGATACACAAGTCTTGGCTGGCAGTTACTGTGTTTAATACTGAAAGTGGGATTCCCAGTCCCTCTTCTGAGAAGTCCACCATTTGTCTGATGGGTTAGCCTTTGTAAGTCATGTTATGCTTTAATCTCGCATCTGTAGGATTTTTTTCCTTCACTTTGCCTTTGGTCACACTGATGATTTATGTGCCTTGGTGATGTCCTAGTTGCCATGAATCTTTCAGGTGATCAATGACCTATGTGTATCTGGATGTCTAAATCTCAATTAATACCAGCAAGGTTTTCCTCTATTATACCCTCACAAAGGTTTTCCATGCTTTTTTTACTTTATATTTTCTTCTCTCTCAGAGATATCTATAATTTTTACATTTGTGCTGCCTTCAGGTAGAGAGGCTTTGGCCTCAAGATCACATGTGGGCCACCAGATCCTCAAGTGTGTCCCCTTGACTGAATCTAAACATCATAGAACAAATCTATTTATTAAAATGATCTGTTCTGTAAAATTTGGATTTAGCCAAAAGGCCATACTCAAGGATCCAGAAGGCCACAGCTTCCCTATCCCCACATATCTTGAATCATTTTTTTGGGGGGGGTTTCTTTTTGTTGGTTTTCAACTGTTTTATCAATCCCATTGAGCTTATTTACAATCCAGAGTATGATTCCATATTTACCATCTCACACATTTGTTTTTGTTTGGAGTCCATGGATGGGGTGCTAGTGTGATCTTTTTGAGGTGTCAAAACAACCTGTTTTATCATATTGCCAGGGTTCTTATACCAGTTGCTTTTCATCTGGAACTTCTTCTGTCAGCTGAAAACGTAGCTTTGTACTTCACCTGTTCTCTTCTGCCGAGGCCTCTGCTGTTTAGTGTAGGGGGGAGCGGTGCACTCCCTTTTGGCTCATGTAGATAGATTCTCACTGTGGCATTGCTGGTGATTTGAGTTGGTTGGACCTCAGACCTCTGGGAGAGTGTTCAGTGCCAGTGGTAGTGGACTAGGTTAGGTAATCCCCTGTTTCCAGGTCTCTGAACGGCCTGTTTGAGTCCTAAAGGAACCAGAGCAAAAGCTGGCAAACTTACCCTGTCCCTGGGTTCAGGAACTGGCTGTAATAGTGAGGGGTGGGTTGATGCTCTGCTCTGGAACAGGGAAGGTGTACTATTGGTCTGGGATAGGAGGAGCGGCCCTTCTTAAGAAGATTAGCAGAGCCAGTCAGCATACAGAAAAAAATATAGCACATTTCATGGATTTGCACATCATCATTGATCAGGGGCCATGCTCATCTTCTCTGTATTGCTCCAATTTTAGTGTATGTGCTGCCAAAGCCATCATACAGTTAGTCTTACGCAGGAACTGCATTTGTGATATACGATAGACTCCTTGATGGAGTTACCACCATTAACATTTTTATGTAAAAAAAATTGTAAAATTATTCCAAAAAATAGATCCTGGCATGAGCAATTAATGGTGTGAGATCCTAAAAGCATCAAGAAATATCACTAACAGCATGTTTCTGTAAAAGGTGTGATATCTCCCAACTAAACAGCTCAACAGGAAAAATCTCAGCCTGCTACATTCAAATTAGATTATCTCTCTTTTCTTATTTCTTAAACTCTGCCATTCAATTTCATGACACCTTAAAATTTTTATCATAAACTGTTAGTAAATGATCCGAATGTTCAAAACGTTTGCTTAAGATGAACATCACGTTCTGTCTTTTCACTCTGAGTGGATTACATTTATTTCTTGAAGATGACCTAGGGTTTCTTATCAAAACCTATGCGGACATTTGATATTAGTTACATTTTTACATATACCAAAGGTTTTAAAACCAGGATGTCAGAACATATATTTGAGTAGTATAAAGGGAGGTGACAAATTTGAAAACTGGCATTGAAAAGTGGCAATGAACAAGAAAAGATCACCAAAAGTGACTATCGCCTAGATCCTCCATGAGGAAGGAAGAATTTGTTCTCCCAGGTGCAGACAGACCTCATACATCTCTGGTGTCCAGGATTACTTCAAAAGGAGAGAAGTGTTCTCTTCCAAGGTCAAGCTTGCTTCTCGGGGAAGCAGGTGTCAAAAGACTTATCAGTGACTCTCTCACCACCATTGCTGACAGCCTGGGCAGCTGAGACCTCTGAGAATGTGCTGTGGCTCAGTTTCTCTCTCTGCCCAATTCTGCTTCTTTCTTTCTTTCCTTTTTTTGCAGTTTTTTTTGGCCGGGGCCAGGTTTGAACTCACCACCTCCGGTATATGGGACTGGTGCCCTATTCCTTTGAGCCACAGGTGCCGCCATCTGCTTCTTTCTTTTTCTATTACAGGTGTTGATCCTTCTGCTTCCCATGATAAACATCTGCTTCCTAATCTCCATCTCAGTCCATCTCCTAGGAAGCCCAACCACACATGCACCAGGCAAGCAGTGTAAACAACTGACTTATCTTATTTTATCTGTGAACTAGACATAGCAGTATTGTCCCTGCTCTATAGAGACGAAAACTAAACCACAAAAAGACTTATTACTTATCATTACTTGTTAATTCCTTGTATTGCTTGTCAAATGTCATCTAAATTGTGAGTAGCAGAGCCAGGCGTTAAGCTCTGGCCACCTTCCCCAGGGAGCATGGGCTTTGGGTTAGGCTTTGGCTTAAGGGAATGTTACGAATGGCTTGATCTTCTACCCAGACCATTAATTTTCTCTATATCAGGAAAAATTCTTATGTTTTGCCCTCTTGTCATTCATGTGTTCACTGAAGTAGCACCTTTAATTTTATCCAAGGGCTCTTCCTTTGCAGTCACAACTTGGCCAACTATTCGGGTCAGGAGGCCTCACTTTCAGCCTATCACAGTCTTCTTCACTAAGTTTAATCATTTCTAGCTTTTGATTGAAAGTGAGAGATGTGTAACTCTTCCTATTATGTGGATACCTAGAGACCATTGCAGGGCTACTAACTGACCTAATTTGAATACTGTTGTGTTTTAGGGACTGGGGGCAGCCCAAAGAGAGGGAAAGAAAGAGGTGAGAGAATGGCTGGTTGGTGGAGCAGTCAGAATACACACAACATTTATCGCTTAAGTTCACCACATCATACGGGCACAGTTTGTGGTGCCCCAAACAATTATGACAGTGACATCAGAGATCACTGATTACAGATCACCATAACAATTTAATGACACTGTAAAGATCTGAAACACCACAAGAGATACCAAAATATGACACAGAGACGTGAGATAAGTGTTTGTTTTTGGGAAAATTGGGCCAATAGACTTGCTCCACCTAGGCTTGCCACAAACCTTCAACTTCTAAAAATGCAGTATTTTTGAAGCACGGTAAAGTGAAGAGAGATAACACGAGCTATGCTTGTATGCCCTTTTGTTTGGGGACTTGCTAATCAATCAGGAGAGAGAGAAAAGAAAGGTCTATCTTATTTTCCCTTAGATAATTTTTTTAAGTTCTAGGATCTCCACATCAATGTCTCCACTACTTTCCATGAAATTATCTCCTAGGAAAGTAAAATTTTATTTGAAATTTTCTTCTGTGGATACTTGGTCAGCAACATTTTCTTATAGTAAGTGCCCACAGAATGGAGAATAATGCTCTTGCCCAAGATTCATTTCTAAGGATGCCTTTCTAAGGATGCCATCTAAGGATGTCCTCCTTGGACAAGAGTGCTCGTGGAGGTGGTCTTCAGATGCTACTCTTTCCAACTGTTTCCCGATGAGTACCTGCAAGTAGCAGAACTAATGAATTCTGTTGTTTGAAATAATCTTCTCTAAACTTAATTTCTCTGACCATCCTCTTATTTCCTAAATAGTTATTTTTCAGAGGAAAAAAATGTAAAAATACATATACTCTGAAAAGGCTAGATATGGAATAAAAGAGAGGGGGTAGGCCATTTGATTGTGTTGGAGACAGAGATGCTTAGAAAGAATTAGAATTGCTTGTTGCTTCGGTTTTCCATATAAAAGCCCAAATAGATGCCTTTTAAGAGTTTGCAATTTTTAGATGCAGTACCTTCATCTTTACAGGCTTCCACTGCCTCTTCTGAAGCGGGGCTGGGCACAGTGGCAGTGTTGACTCCATCTGTAAGGCAGAAACAGAAACACTGACTCAGAGTTCATCTTGTCAAGCTGTGGCTTCCTGCCCCTGCCCTCCCTCCCTGCTCCACCAAAGAAAACGGGAGCTTATTTCATGTTGTAACACACTGAATGTTCTGTGAAGGGGCTAGTGCTCTGGGACTCTTCTATAATTAGCCCAATAGAAAGCTTCAGTCAAGACAGAGACTAATGTAACGCAAACTATTTTATGTGTGTAGGTTTGTAAAAAATACTATTTGTCGGTAATAATATCCTTTGGCATTTTGCTTCATCCTCACCTCTTAAAGACGATGTATTATTTTTCTTAGGAGTAGACTGTGAAAGAAAGTAGATGCTCACAAGTTTCTCCGAAGTGCTTCTGTGTGGGTGTGTTTGAAAGTTTGGTCTTAGCACAGCACTTCTGCTCCCTCCTGCCAGGCTGTCAAGCTGCACAGAGCAGTTCTGACGGATGGCAGTGTAGAGGCCTGGGAGAAGGGGATTACTGGGCAGAAGGCACCAGAAGCCACTGGAGACTTCATGTCACCCAAGGATAAAATGGAGACTAAGGACTTGGAGGTCTCTGTCCCCCTCCCAGCATCAATTAGCCTCATCAGAGTCCATCTCTCTTCCGAGTGTCAGCGGCACCACTGTGACTACTCATCTTTGGCCTCCAGAACAACAGATAATTAGCTTGCTGACATTACAACAGTAAGTACATGGTGGACATAAAGTTTGTGTGCAATTTAAATAGAAATTTAATTCATGAAATATAATTATGATGAACTTTATGTCCACCCTGTATAAGACATGAAATTATCAAAATCATTTGGAAGGGTTAATATCTCATAATTCAGAAAGGAACCCATAACAGGGTCATGGAACTAAAGGTAACTTGCATATACATGGTCACTAACACACATTTGGAGCTGATGCAAATATTTTCTAGTGTATCTTTTGTCCACAGAGTGTATGGTGTTACTTTTAGGTCTCCGGAATGGAGAATACAATTTTTATCATCTCCAGTAGGGGATAACTGAAGATGATGACTTTCTTTTCTTAGATGACAATATCCTATTTAATAGGACAATATCCTATTGTACAAATGAACAAACAAACAAACAAACCAAAAAACTATTAACTTTCCCTGATGTCACACAGCTCCCTGTTTTTCTGCTTCCTGTCCCAGCAAAGCTCCCTGGAAGCAGCTATTGCTGTTGATGTCCCTTCTCCCTCCGTGACCCACACAGAGGAGCTTTTCCTCCACAGTTCCTCAGGGGATTGTCTGATCATAGGTGCTGACCTTCCTGTGCAAATCCAATGGTCATTTCTCTTTTTGTATCTTGCTTGACTTCTCAGAGGCATTTCACAGTCCTTCCTCCGGTCTTCTTAAACCATTTTCTTACTGTGGTTGCTCCATCTTTACTGGCCACGTTTCTAGCTGTCATCTTGTCCCAGGTCCATTGTCTTCATTATTTATAAATATTATATAATATATATTCTCCCTAGAGAATTTCATCCAGTCGCATGGTTTTAAACGTCATCCTTCGGTTGGGGACTTTCAAATCTATGTCTGTACTCCACATCTCTCCCTGGGAATCTGGAGTCATATCTAACTGACTTCCGCATGGCGAAGAGTCCTTTCAAATTTACTGTGGCCAAAGCTGATCTATTAAGCTTCTCAACAAAAGCCCATGCATCCTGTGGCCAGTTTTTCCTATGTCATCCGTATAGTTACTGAAGCTAAAAACCTTACTCCGGGTCCCTCTTTCCCTCATACCTGTCATCTCTCCCATCAGCACGTCCTAATGTCTTTCTTTCCAGAATGTGACACCTGTCAGTCCATTCATCACTTTTACCAGCCACCACCATCACTGCTTCACTGCTTCTCTGTGTAGCCTGCTAAGAGTCTTACTCTTCCTCTTTTGACCAATTTTCACTCACAGGCAAAACCAGCTTTTTAAAACAGATCATGCCTGGGTGCCACTTACAATCTTCCATTAACTTTCTTTGTAGTTCTTATGAAATCAAATTATATACAGTCAGACGTGACCTGTCATTTGCATGATCTGTTCACTCCATCTAGAAGACTCTGCCACCTCATCATTATCCAGCTCTCATTTTAATGATCACATCCTCAAAGCATCTTCCTAAATCCAGCTAATGGAAGTTGCCATCCGTGTCCTCCGTTGCCTTATTTCTCTGCAAGACACTTACTGCTATTTATATTTTAATCCTCTTTTATTTGTTCATTGTTTGGATACTTTACCAAAAGGTAAGCTTCAAGGAAGCGAGAATATATGGTCATTATTAATGTTGCCATATTCTTAGTGCTTGTAACAGTGCCTGGGACACAGTAAATTTTTCACTTGTATTTGTAAAGTGACTTTTAAAAGGACTATTACCCTACAACTTCTATTTAATTTGATCATAACAATAGTCAAAACTGGTAGATTATGGTGTTTGGAGATTATGTTTTTTGTTGTTATTGTTGTTGTTGTTTGTTTTGTTTTTTTTTTTGTTTGTTAGTTTTTTATGATGTGGAAGAGGCCTGCAAGATTATATAATGAAAATTGAAGCTAGAAATTATATTGAATGAAAAGAAGATATTTTCATTTTGGAAAAATAATAGCAGGTCAAAAGGGCTTTAATAACCAGAAGCACATCTTCAATTTCTCTGCACTCTGATTAGGGAAACTATGAAATAGCAGAATGAACATAAAAATGTACATGGACACCAGCCAGGATCATAGATGGAGCCTGTCAATGAACTCTGTTCCAGCAGGCGGCTTGTTGGAGGACAGAAATGACACTCAGGGATACCTTATAGCTCTCTGGTGAGAGGTGTTGCACTGTGGTGATGACACCATTGAATTCAAGGGGTGGAGAAGAGAGCGGACATTCTAACCATTTCTGCTCACAGGCAAGGTAATTCCAAATCCAGGAATAAACTACCTGTTTTCAGTTGATTAAGGGGAAAAGGATGAATAGAGAAAACAGGCAAATATGTATGCACGTGTGTGCACAAGTGAGTGTGCATGTGTACTTCTGTGTACAGGGCTTGGGGAAAATCTATGTGGATAAAGGTAGTTTGGGACACAGCCATGAGTGAATAAAACCTGAGAAACCTCAACAATCAGAGAATGGCCTTAGCTGTCAGCAGTTACTTGACTAATACTTCTCAGCCCCAAATGGTAAAAACAGTGATAGCTTTCCACATGAGACTCATCTGCTATGGAACATGATGATGGGTGGGTCGCAGGTGAGGGAGGGTTGGGTAACAACAGTTTGCTGTATCTGAAATTCATTTCATTGCCAAGACCACTTTGCAGCAACGGGAGCCAGCCACCCAGTAATAGGTGCACAAGGTCTTGTGGCCTCACCTCAGTGCTTGCTCTGATTGGCCTTCTTCAGTTCCATCTCCAGTTTAATAATAAAAGCTGCTACTTCCCTAGCAAAAGCTCCAAGGTTAATATATGAAGTTTTCAGTGAAAAACTTATCACACTACCTGTTTTAGTTCCAAAAGTTCAGCCTGGTACACATTAGACAGAGCCCAACTATTTCAAAAATGCCCCTCCATGGGGCTCACTGTAACTGAGAGAATGACTTAGACTCTAAAGGGAAGGAGGATTTTTATTTTGGCGGTAATGTGGTAACTGCATGATTATGTCTATCATTCTTTTAAAGGAGCATGTGGCTGAGTACAAAAATGTGTAGAAAGAGATAATAAATCAAAGGTGAGTCCAATTCCTTTTGAGCTTGACTTCTGTGTAGTATCTGTAAGCATTAGGTTGACACATGTCCTTTAGTGAACAGGGGCGATGTTGGGGAGGCATCAGATCTCACTTAGAGCTCTGTGTGTGTGGGCATGGGCGGTCAGGCTCCATGACACCATAGTCCACAGTGGCAGAGAAGTGCCTGGAAGTATATGGCCCTTCAAAATTGAATGAAAATCAGTAAAGAACATTCCCATTCAATGTGCAGGGAAAGCCTCTGCTTCATTTCCTTTAAACTACTTTTATTCTATTTTCCCCTTCAAGCTACATCTGCTAATGTTGGCCTGACTTAAGTCAGCCAGGCTGTGGCTTGGCATGTCTAACCTCCCCCAATCCCCTTAGAACATTACCAAGCAAACTGTTATTACAGGGAGAAAAGATGGAATTAGTGAATGAGACGTGAGGATGTACCACCCTGTCGGGAAGCATTGTCAACTCACAGTTAACAGTGTAGGTGGCTTCCTAAGGGAGACCCTAATGAACACGGGAGTCAATCTAGTGAAAGGTATAAGCATTTTCAGACAATAGCATTGAGTAAAGTCATTGTTCACCTCTGTGGATGAGGCCTAGGAGACTCCTCAAAAGAAATCTGAGCCCACCTGCTTCTTGGCTCTGCCCTTCCATTTCTTCTGCACTTTGCTTTTCCTCTGGAGCAGTCTCATCTTTCAGAAAAACCATGGAGGGAAAAAACAAAATACATCAAGTAAATTTATGAAATATCTCTTTATGGATAATATGCAGCACTGAGATTAATTGTAACCAACGTAGCATGATTTCCCATAAAGCAAAGCAGAGAAATGAATCAAAGGCATGAAACAGAAAGATTACCTGCATAAACAGGTGCATTCATACTCATACCTTCTCACATGATTTGCTAGATGAAATGTTGAACTTCATTCAGCAGTTCCTAGTAACATGTCTCCTAGCTCACCATTTCCCAAAATGCAATAAAGATTTCAATTCCAGTCTGCTTTTCTCCCTTGTTTTAAGTAACATGTGCTATATAAGGAAATTTGGCTGATTAAGTTTCTATGCCCTTTATTTTTCCATTCAATATATGTTGCAAAAAAAGTCTGTTTCACTTAACTTTCACCTGACAGTCTAAAATACCTATGCTGCAAAATATTTTGTCTTTAACAGATCATGCTGGTTCAAGTTTATGCTATAGTATGTAACTCTGTGAAAAATAAATAACTGGACAGGTACAATGGAGACTAGTGTAGCAACTATTTAAAAACATTTTCTATTTTTAAATTTTATTTTTTAATAAAATTTCAGATTAATATGGGGGGTACACAATTAGGTTACATAGTTTGCATCTGTAAAGTAAAGTCTGGGTTGTAGTTGGTTCCTTCACTTGTGAAGTGTGCCATAGAAACACTTTCCCTTTGGGTGGGAAGTTGCTATAAAAACATTTTCTTTTGTTTTAAAACATGTACCATATTGGTAGATTTCTATTTAGAAGAAAAGAAACTTTCAAAGGTAAGTAAAAGCACGATTTTATAATTTATTGCTGGAAGGGTCTCCAAATTACTTTCTGTTTGGAAAATAAAGTGAATAAAATGATAAATTTATCTAAGGGAACAGGAACAAAATATAAAACATGTAGTTAAGTACAAAAACCAGAGAAGCAGAATTTACTAGGCTATATTAATGTGACTTAAAGATGGCCGCAAATGCTTTGTGTCTCAAGAAGTAGAATTTGTCTCCCTTTTCTTGAATCCTGACCAGTTCCATAATTTATAAAGGAAAATGGAACATGGTAGAGGTGATTTTCTGGGACTTACAAGCTGTCCTCAAAGGATTGGCAGCTTCTGTTTTCTGCCTCTGGGAAGCCAGGTGCTGTACTGTAATGAAGCTGAAGCTAGTCTACCACGTGGAGAAAGACATGTGGAAAGTGAGAAGAGCTATATGGGGGAGTGCTGAAGCACCAGACATGTAAGTGAGTCCTTCCAGAACTTTCCGACCCAGCCAGCTAAATGCAACTGATTGGTAACCTCAGCCAATGCCACAACAAGCGGAAGAATCATCTGGCTGAGCCCTCACCCATAAGCAGACCAAATAACCTAACTTTGTTTTGCTTGAGAGCTTTGATCCATTATTTCCTTATACTGCCGGTTCTTAATCGAGAGGAAAGAGGATAGGATCACCTCCTCAGAGGAGGCCTGTGCTACTAGAGCTGAAAGAAGAACCTCAGAAACAGAGGAAACGTATCACCTAGCAGCTCTGAAAAATGAGCAATGGAATAAAGTTTCAAACAGGGAAACATTTGGATTTGACCTAAATGAAAGAAAAGTTTATAATAGAATGATAACAAAAGGGTAAAAAAAAAAAAAAAAAAGAGAGAGAGAGAGAGAGAGACTCTGAAGTTGGTGAAGAATGCAGTCAATAAATCTATAATATGGACAGAATCTTCTCTGCTTGCTCATCACTGTGCCATCTGTCATGGTGCTTCTAACGTAAGAACCTGGGCCAGCTCTTTATGCAATCAGATCCAGGCTCTAAGTGGCATATTTAGTGGCCATGCAATTAGCTGACTTTCTCTCTATTCTGGTTCTTCATGAAGGTAATGATGTTGGCCTTTGCTCTAGGGAAGAAATAGTCATTCCTGCTGTTCTTGCTCTCTCACAAAGGTCAAGTTGATTCAACTGCACATGCCAAAAACTTAGCCACTATCTTCCCCCTTCCTCCCACCAAATGGACTCAGAGTCAAGCAGGAGCAACCTGCCGGCTTTTCTTTCTTCCTCAACAGACGGATCTTGTAACACATTTCACAATAGGCCTGAAGTCTGCAGGTGACAAGTTGCCTTAAAAACTAGTCTGGTTCCCAGCTCTCCTACAGAGTGGGAATAGAGAACTTTCTTATGAAGAACAGTAGAAGAGTAAGAAGAGAAGGAGAGACAGCAACTGAATCACAGGACTGTGAGGAATTGGTCCAGCAGTTATAAATGCATAAAAAGGAAATTCATGGCCAGACCCCCAAATCTAGCTTTCTAATGGTATTATAACAACAAGTCTATCAGTTTACCTAGTCTGCTGCTCTGGGCTTTGACCCTTAGGGAGCCAACGTGCTCCTTAACATAGACCTCTGAGTGGCATGCTTTTGTTTTCTGCTTGGAGTCTCTGCTGCACAGTTTTCTACATGCAGCATTTCTGCCCTTTGGGAACCAAACTCAAGAAACATTTGGCATGTTTATTGCAGAGTAAATGCTTTCTAGAAGAATGCTGGTTTTGCCATTTGAGTAACATGCCCTCGGACAAAAAGGTTCAGGTATATTGCTTTCATCAATTTCCAGAACAGTACAGCCTCAAATCCAGCAGGGGGAACCAACGTAGAAGTCTTGTTTTCCCAGCCCAGCATATGCATTTTGGGGCAGTTAGATTAGCATTCATTTCACTTTCTTTTAGAAGGACATTTTGGCTGGCTTATGATTCCCCATCCATTTTAAATACTTCAAATGGGTGAGTTCTTAGTGAAACAGTGTATGTCCACTAAAAAAAGTCACATTACAAAGTGACTGGTAAGTATTTGATAAGGACAAGCTTTCCTATTATCAGCCCTGCCTGTCTAGCTATCATCAAAGGAAGCACATAAACAATAAAAAGTTAAGTAGAGTGGGGCATGTAAAATTGTGGTTTTTAGAAAGGGATTTTAAAAGCCTTACTATAAATGTGAAGCAATATAGGGAAATGCCAGGCTATTTTGTTAGCTTAAAAATGTCACACAGAAGCTACATTCTCATAGTTAATATACCTTTAAAATCACATATTAACTTCAGGTAATAAATTTCCACAATGTTCATGATGAGCGTGCTGAAAAGCAAAGTAACCTGGAGGATTTCACTGGTTGCATCTTTCTCACTTTCCAGTATCCGTTCTCTACTCTTCCCCCTTCTTTAAGCCCATATTTATTAAGCATGTAGTGTCTGCGAGAATATTTCAGAAATTTTATAGAAATGAGACTCCTAAAGGAAGGTGAATTCATGTAAGTGGAAGGAAGACTCCACTGGCTGGACTATGATAAGAATGCCATCCATATTTAACTCTGCACGGGAGAGTTTTACAAGGGCAAGATCGCAACCTGGTGATTACAAATTGCTGTCCTAATATTTGTAGTTTCTTTTGTGAACTGTACATGGAGGTATGAAGAGAAAGAATAAGGAACTCAGAATCCATCCCTGTCACTGGGGAAATGATCTGACGTGTACTTCCTACTTGTCTACTCTTGCCTTTTTTCATAAAGGTCTGTAGATTTCTGGATACAGGGAAAATATAGGCAATCCAAAACCAGTGGTTTGTAGATTGGGTTATTGGTCCCCATTCTTCAATTTCATGGTAATAGGGTTACAATACAGAGGGTGCCAAAAACTGTAGACACATTTTAAGAAAGGAAAAAACTGTATTAAAATTGTAATACTCAAATCAACTTTGACTTCTGCAATCACAAGAGATACATGTGACATGCAAAATAACAAATGTTGTTGGTACACATTGTGTATTACAAATTTAATACAGTATTTTTTCTTTCTTAAAATGTACATAAATTTTTCTTGGCACCCTTTGTGTAAGTCAGCATCCCTCCACTGTGGGCAGAGAATATTTCCATCCCATTGATGATGGACTTGGCCATGTGACTTGATTGTCTAATGAAATGCCATGTAAACAATGAGCTTATTTCATATACTGCATAATTAGATTTGGTGCTTGTGCTTCTGACATTTGCCATCCCCTGTAGCTACAGGAGGATGAGAGGTACATGAAATGGACTTGGACCAAGTTATGGTCTGAAGCCAAGTGTAGACAACCCACAGCTTGAAGCACAACCAGCCAGCTGAGCCCGGCCTACATCAGTCAAACCATAATCAACTAGCAGAGCCTGAGAATATTTTTTGGTAGGAAAGTACATTTTGGGTAATTCGTACTTTGGGTGAAAGTATGTTTTGGGTGATTGCTACAACATTATTATAGCAATAGCTGATTAATACATATGATATGTTTATTTTTCTCAGCTCAAGAAGGCTTGAAGTTACCTTTTTTAATGTTAGCACTCCATTATTTCTAAAGAATTTAGTCTTTAATATTGCATTTTCCTCCATCTGTAATTTTATCTCATGTTTTCCAAAATTCTCTAGAAGACACACATTTGAAAAACAAGCTTAGCTTATCTGAGAAAGGAATGCTCTTAAGGAGTGTGTACTGCCATCAATACAATAATGTTTAAGTTTTGTTTAACTACAGAGCTATCTTGGCAACAGGATGATTCTAGTTAATACTAGCTAACATTTATTGAGTTCTGCATATGTTCCACTCACTCAGTGCTTAACTGCTTTGCAGAGATTATCAAATTTGATTCTCATAAAAGCATATGAGGTAGGAATTATTATCTATTTTTTATGAATGGGAAAACTGAGACACAGAGATATTAAGTAAGTTTCCACTATAGTGATGGACAATTTTAACCCAGTCAGCTGATGCCAGATCCCAGTATTGCCTCCCTGGAAACATAACTGATATTTGTTGTCTGGATAAGAGAGTTAAATTATGAGCCAGCACAAATGCAGAGAGTGTAGAGTTAACATACAACACAAAGAACATAAAGAATCACTCCTCTGGCACTTAAGTCAGGTGGCTGCAATGTTACAACTTCAAGCTTTTTTGTTCTAATGCCAAAGATACAATTTTAGAAAACAGAAAGTTGCAAGAACAGTACACTAAACTTTCTTTTTTTCCCTGAGCCATTTGAGAACAAGTAATCAGCCCCTAATCACTGTCATCAGCTTTGAGTACGTTAGGATGTATGTTCTACAAACAAGGACATTCTCTTTCATAGCTACAATATGACCATCAAGATCAAGATCAAGAGATTAATATCAATGATAATACTACTGCCTAAGCCACAGAACCATGTTCAAGTTTTGCCAGTTTTCCAATAGTATCTTTAATAGCAATCTAGGACCATACATAGCATTTGGTTCTTGTGTCTCTTCAGTCTCCTTCATTTTAGGACAGAGATGCTCCTGCCTCTGCCAGGCTCTGTGCTGAGTGTTCGCACTGTCGCCAGCCAGCTCCCTCGCTGTGAACACATGCCTTGCCCACCTCTACTTCATGGCTTCAGGAAGAAGAAAAGGGTAATTCCAAACATTAGAAGTTTTGATCTGGAGGTGTCATTAGCTTGTTGATCTATTTTACTAGCTTACTCTTCGAAAAGTTTCTGAGTTGGCTGCCTCATTTTAATGAAGAGCCTGATGTGTGCCTGGTAGTGCAGATGAAAAGGTGTCCAGACAGACAGATGGACAGCGGTGAGGCTGAGTCGTCACCAGCTAACAGGGCTGGGAGCTGCTGCTCACGAGGCAGCTGCTTGGCCCCAGGCATTTCCATGCTCAGGCACCTTACATGGCATCCTGCATCCTGCAACAGGCCTACTGAGTCAAACTTTGATCTCCATGTTTCTAGGAGAAGAAATCAAAGTTTCAAGAGATAAGTCATTTCTCCAAAGTCACACAGTGGCAGAGCTGGGACTCAATCTCAGGTTCAGATTAAGCCAAATCCTGATGTTTCTCTTACTTCCCCTGCAGACTCCTATGACATCTGCTCACCTGCATGAGCTAACTTGTACATCCTCTCCATAAAGAGATGCCCCTTCTTGCTTCCATGCTGTGCTAGGCACCCAGTGCTATGCCCAGATCCACTAGGGCTCCATAAACACTTGTCAAGGGATTAAGAAGAAAACTTCATTTATTATTATTATTATTATTATTGTTTTTTTTGCTTAAATTCTATTTCAGTTCTCTTCATAGATAAGGTATGACATCTATCTGAACTTGAATTTCATTTCATTGTGGATTAGTTTAAAAATTTCATTTCTGGAGGTCGATTAAAGTTGGTGGCCAAGTAACAGCTTCCCTGCAACTGGGCACAGTGAGTCTGGGGAGACAAGACTCCAGGATCTCTGGCCGGTGAAATATGCCTATAATAATCCCTTTGAGGATAGAGGGAGCCAGCAAGGGACTTCTGGACTCCAGGAGGAGGATAAAAACAGTGGAAAACTGGCAAGTGGTTGCATGTATTCGATTGACCTAATCATGCTAGCAACTGTGAATACAAGCAGCACTGAGACTGCAAACTGGAAAGG